>MCJB01051119.1:7978-18232 GCA_002018475.1 Nicotiana obtusifolia | reverse complement strand
CTAGCCTCGTCACTACCTCGCCGAGGTTAGGCCAGGCACTTACCAGCACATGGGGTCGGTTGTGCTGATACTACACTCTGCACTTTTTGTGCAGATACCGGCGCCACAAGTGTCGAACAGTAAAGGACTTCCAGCTTTTGTGTGATCTTCCAGGCGACCCAAGGTAGTACTGCAGCCGTTCGCAGATCTTGGTGTCCTTTGTCTGTTTCTTTAACTGTTATTCCATGTAGTTCGGAATCGGTACTTTTGTTATTTCTTTCAAGACCATTGTATGTAGTACTCTTAGACAGTCTGTGAAAACTGTGATACCAGTTCTTGGGAGGATTGTATAAACAAGGGGCTATTTAAGTATCTTCCACATTTTGTTATTAAATTTTGTTGTAAAAATTATGAATGATGTGTTAAATGCATTAATGAGGTTAATTATTGGCTGGCCTAGCTTTCATTAGTAGGCGCCATCACGATTCCCAAAGGTGGGAGATTTGGGGTCGTGACAGGTGGGTTGTTAAGGCCCACACCCGAAACTACATGTGCCGGTGTAGGAGTTGATTGAGGGGTAAATCCCCGTGCTGATATGTTGAGATTATTCCCCTTAATTGAGATGAGATTGATGTGTTGCGATTATTCCTCTTAATTGGGATAAGATGATTGCTAGCAGAAGACGATGTCGACCCACACAACATTGTGGTGAGACAGCTTAGCCGATCGGGCAGAGATCGGATGCCATGTCATGCACATGGTGGTGTTGTGTTTTGATGTCGAGCCTCATACATTGGGGTGAGACGGCTTAGCCGATCGTTAGTGATCGGACTCTGTGCTATTAGAATGGTGGTGTATCGGTGCTGATGATCTCTCAACCAAAAATTGTTAATACAGAAAGCAAACTAAATCATAGATACGACAGTTTCCCTACAAAGGGGCTGGCTTCAACAACCCATTAGGGACGACTTGCCAAGCTACACAAACAGTTAATTTGCTTATAGTCGCAAAAGTTTTCCTACAAAGGGGCTGACTTCAACAATCCGTAAGGGAAGGCTTGCCAAGCTATATAACTCAGAAAACTTTTGTACTATAACCAACTTTAGGTTTTATAACTTAGAAAACTTTCGTACTATAATAAGCTAACTTTCTTACAGTATTCTTACTCTATTTTCATAGATGGATCGACCTTTCCATCCATTCGAAAGAAAGAACAAGAGGAAAATTTAGAAGGAACTCATATGTAATATATCACAAAGATGTACAAAGGTTACAAGATGATCTTATAACTACTACATTGCCTCCTTTATATCGGGCTAGGAGCTTATTACAAGACAAACGTATATTATAAAATAAACCTATCTTACATGGAAAACCTATCTACAAGTGGGTCCCTTTAAACATGTGAAGGACCTTAGGCCAAGCAACTAATATAAACTAAAAAGCTCCTGAAAACATGTGAAAGAGGTGAAATATACATGGTATAACATGTGGAACTATGCGGGATCATGTGAAAGTAGGGTGCTTCATGTGACGAAGCACGTGGAAGTATGTGGGATCATGTGAAACCATGTGAAATTAGGGTGCTTCATGTGACGAAGCATGTGGAAACATGTGAAAGTGGGGCCTGATAGTATGGAAATATGTGGAATTTTTTAGGGTTTTTTGGTAGGTAATGTGGGATTAAGGTGGGATTAGCATGGATTTATATGATTATCTTTCATTTATTCTCTGGCTTTGTCTTCTAGGCATCTTTTCAAAGATCTTGTGTAGTAACGCCTGTAGCTTGATGATTCTACTTCCCTGTGTTCCTTCTCCTTTGGATTGAGAGATATAATCCTTAACCTTAATCTGGAGATGTCTTGAGTGATTTTTTCTCGGATGACTTCGTATGGGGTTTGGTATTCCTTTACTACTTCTCGGACCCTTTTCCGGTGAGGATGAGTGCTGGTATAATTCTAGCTCACCCAATCTTTTGGCCATATTTCTCTTGGGATGCATCCTATTTTGCTGGAACATAATTCTTTGTGCTTCACTCTATTCTTCTTCCATGGATAAAATGGACATGAGAAATTTCCACCAGAATGATACTTCTGCTTGCGCCTGGAGCTTTCCGTTAATAATCTTTTCTGGCCTATAGAACATGAATACCTTTGCTTTGTAAGAATTGTTGAAACATTTTATCCAATATCTTCGAGGCTTGAATCATAATAGAAATACTTTAAGAGCAGGTTCAATGTTGTCAAAATCTTTGAAGACGTTTCACTTGAATTCCTTGAAAATATAATACTAATTGCATAAGTACCAGAAGAACCATAAAAGTTAGAAAATCCTTCGCTTGTGCTATGAATATATGGCAGAATGGATATTCTGAATTGACCATGTATGGCTTGAAAATAGATCCTCCATGTTGTTGCAAAACCTGGAGCTCATAATAAGTTCTTCTTTCCATTATAATTGATGGATCAAAGGGATCCATGAGGTTGAACAACTCTGGTGGATGATCCGTTAGCTTCAATGAACTTGTTCCTGGTACATTTGAAAACATGAAGATCTGGCTGATTAGCTTTTGTTTTGACTTCATCTTTGCTGGGGAAAATCTTTTTGAGAATTCTTTCGGTCGAGACAGAAAATCTGCGAGAATAATATCCTTTCCTTTTAGGTGCTTGACTTGGAACTTATATGGAGAGAACCATTGGGCCCATATGAGAATATGAGGATTGAGAATATTTTTGCATTTATCTGGATCATCTTTGGCAAGGCTGCCATATTCATTTCTATCAAAAATTCTGTATGAATCAGGAAAAAAATGAATTTCTTGATTCCATTCTTTACAATTTCCTCGAAAATGGAGTGATAATGTTGCTCGACATCTTTGAATTATCCGCTGGCATATCCGCATATTTTTCTTTGGCCATCTTCTTCTTCAAATAGAACAACACTCCAATAATTTTTGCTAGCATCAGTTTTTAGTATTTTCTTACCTTCCGAAGGGATGTAAAGGGACTTGACACCTTTAGATATCTCCTTTATAACAGAGCATTTTTATTGGGATGAAACCTCTTACATAAGTTATTACACCCAGGAACAATTAGATCTGTTTTGTTGTGAGGCTGGTATTGGGAAATTTGAGCAGTTCTTGACATATATATGGTACTGGATTGTATGCACCTCGTACAAAATGCACTCCGAGAAAATCAATCTCCTTTTGAGCAAGAACCATCTTTTTTGCTGAAAGCATGATCCCGTATGGTGTTACCAATGCCTCAAATTGATGGGGCAAGTTATCGTGTTCCTCCAATTTATCACTAATAACAGGATGTCATCAATGTAAACTAAAGAAGTATAGAGGATGGGATGGAATATTTTTATCATGGCTTTTTGGAACAAGGAGGGTGCAATATTTTATCCAAAGTGCATGACTTTTCATTGGAAATGATGATCGAGGATGCAAAATCCCGTTTTGGATCTTTCTTCGCGGTGGATTCCCAATTTCCAAAATTCAGATTTAAGATCGAACTTGAAAATTTGGCCTTGGCTAAGTGGGAGAAAAGAGTGAGTTTATTTGGGATAGGGAATTTATCATCTTGGAGGAAGTGGTTAAGTGGCTGGTAGTTAATAACTAACCTGAGTTTTCCTCTTGTTTGCTCAGCTCTTTTGTTGACATAAAATGCTTCACACGCTCATTATGAATTTAATGGTTTTATCAGATCAAATTCCAAGAGTTCTTCGCATTCTTTCTTTGCAAGCTGAAGATGATCTAGGTTCATGCCCGAATGACTGGATTTTGTTGGATTGATGTTTTAATGCTTTTTGAAAAGGAGTTTGATAAAAAACTCTTCGTTCTTCCATAACGGACTTTTGCCTTTCTTCATAAAGTCCTTGTGGGATTCAGCACATGAATGCTTAATGAGATTTTGTTCAATCTCCTTGATTTGTTCATCGTTGGTGATTTGGAATAGCCTCGGAATTTCAGAATAAGGTTTGAACTACCTCTTAAAGGTTATCCCTTTAGCCCTGATCTGGAGTTGATCTTTTAGTTGTCTGAAAATGTCGAATCCAACAATAAGATCTTTTCCTGGTACATCAGACCCTATCATCTTGTTTCTGTATTTCAAACTTGGAAAGAACTCAATTGTGATAGGGTGCTTCGTGATGACAGTGGTAGCCAGGATTCTATTTGATGCAATATTGAAATCTTTGAAGTGCGGCATCCATTGATCTTCAGGGAGAACAACTGGATTCATGAGTGAACAAGAAGCACAGTGTCAATGAAAGCAATGACTCGAGTTGGTTTATCCCATTTGGATAGATAAACCTTGAGTTCCACCGGAGGGATGACTATGAGAGAGTTGATCTCCTCTTGGGTTTTAGCTGCTGGTTCTGAAATTTGATATTGGTCATCACTATGATCTTCGTATATATCAAGAGAGAAGAAAGTTTCTTCAATGGGTTCATCATCTATAGAAAAAATGGACTTGACGTCCTCTTCTTCTCTGAGATGTATGCTAGTGTAATCTTCACTTTCTTTAATGAGTTTGACAAATATCCTCGATTGGGGAAAATTTCTTGCGAAATGTCAATCTTGTGGCAAATAAAGCATCTGTTCTTTTTGTGAAAATTTTCTGGCCTCCTTCGTCTGAAATATTTTGTGCTTCTCCTGGACCTTGATCTCCCATCTGGAATTCTTTGCCATTTGAACCTCCTGAATCTTTTCCATCGCCAGCAACCTCCCGATCCGACGATCGGATCGGATCTGTGGCATGCTTTTTCAAGCGTTGGATTGTGTTGGATAATTTGTCTTAGGGGCAGAGCGCTTCGTACAAATGTCCTCCAATGCGACAAAAATAGCTTGTCTGATGTAGCCAACTTGTGGGATTGTTATTGACTGAAACGTTTCTTCAATGATAGACATGGTTCGGCTTGCCAACAACTTTGGAAGGGAAGAGACAAAGGCTTGCTTCAGGTTGATGTCTCCGCCAACCTCAAAGTATATCTTTGCCTTTTTTTGAAAATACTTGTCAATGTCATTTCTATCAAATGACACACACTTCATCTCGAAGAGTTGTCTTCGCATTTTTTCTTGTCTTTGGCCAGTATCTCCACAGAAACTTCATGTAGGATTCTTATGTTAAAGGCAAAATTCTGGGAAGTAAGAAAAGTATTTTTGTCTTGAAGCCCAAGTGAGTTCCACCAATCTCTGAGGATTCCTGAGAACCGTGAAGTGAGTTCTGACAGGATGATATACTTTTCTCACTACACCAAATTTTTGGTCATCATCCAAGTATAAAAGTCTTGGATCCTTCAAGGCCATTTTGAAACCTTTACGTCATCTAAGGTGAAAGTGTGGAAGCCACTTCCAACTGGTTTTGATGCCATGGGCTCATGTCTTCTTTCTGGTTTTGGTTCATCTGTCATGCCTTCTTGATCCTCATCTACCTCAGATATTTCTGGGTCTCTTGGTTGGTTTACAAATATTGGGGGATCGTCTTATTTGGAAGAGTTGTTGTGAATTCATTGCTTGATTGAGAGCTATCTTCCATTGTATCATCATCTGACAAATTTAGAGATTTTGACCAAGTGGTATCTCCTTCTGACATGTTTCTTGGTTGGGAGGCATTGAGGTCTGCAACATTATGATCAGAAATCTTCAGATATTTGGGGTTGGAACCTTTTGAACTTTCTCCATGATCTTACCTTTTCTTGGTTTGTTTCTGGGCCGCAAGAGCATCTTCCTTTCCAAAACCATTTTTGCAATATCAAATTCATGTGAGCTGTAGGAAAAGTAGAAAATGTGTAGTCCAATTTAGATAGGGAATATGCTTGTGGCGACATAGGGAAGGAGGTAGGTTTTGAAGGGAAAACTGGAGTTTTTTGTGACTCAAAGCGGTCATTTCTCAAAATTTGAATCTATTCCCTGATGGAAATAGTCTCTTTTTAGTTGTTGTTAGAAGAATTGGAAAAGTAAAGTTCCTTGCGGGCAAATCTCATATTGTAAATTTGCCAACCTTTGTTCTAAGGCTTTGATTAGTCCTGCATGGTGAGACGATGTCCGCTCCACCTTTTTTTCTATTGTTTCCACTTTGCTCATCATTTTGTTTTGTGTATGTGCCACGTTTTTTATTGTGTTGCCAATATTGTTCAGCACTTTATTTTGACAAATCGAATTTTCTGATTGCCAATTCATTGTTGCTTCGATGTCACTTGTTGGGGGTTTTTTCTCTAGTAGGTAGCACTATATTTTTCTTGGAGATTTTCGGAGCATGCCCTATACCCTCCTTTTCAAAAGGTTGAAGTGAAGGAAAATCTTGGGTATGACAGGAGCTTGAAGGGCTTAGCATGAATATCTGTGGTTGTGTGGACTTTCGGGTATTTTGAGTTGATGATGTTTTAGATCAAGGTGGCTTTTTGGATTCTAGGGTATGAGCTAATGGTGGTTTGGGTTTAGGTGTTGTTTCACTATTTTCCCAAAAGGGAGTGAATTTTTCTAGTAATTTTGGCCATTCGTGGGATTAGTAATACTGGCTCGAAATTGCTTTTCAGTGATTTTTCCTTTTTTTACTAGTTTCAGGTTTGGTCTTGTTGAGGCCAAATCTTTCCCATTGACGTAGGTAGTTCTAGATCAAATTCTCCAGTTGGGTCTTCCAAACATTCTTGGCAGTCATAACCAAGATCCCATGGACAGTGTCCCGTGAAGGGGCATTTGAACCACCAAACTCTTTTGCCCTCTTTGTCGAAATGTTTACACCAATCATGTTCTTGCATGATAGTTAGTATATTCCAAAAGAGTTCGCTTTCATGGTCAGGGTCTGTATCTTTGGGTTGGATCATTTGGCAAGAAAGATTATTTTATTAGGTTTTTTAAGATGGGAATGGTCAAAGCTTATGGAAACGGTTGTCATTTCTTTTGTCAAAGTTGGCTCACTAGATTGTAGAGATTCCTTTGGTTTCCTTAACTTTTCATAATTTGTGATCCAGGAATCAGGAATGATTTTGACGAGCTCATCTCTGGAAATTTGTCTTGGTATTTGGGTGAAGAAGGTGTTTCCTTGGTAGCATCAATATTTAAGAGTAAAGCATTTTCTCCTCCGGGAAGGCAGAGATCCATGGCACGATTTTGGACCCGTCACGCCATTTGGTGATGGAGAGTGGCTTGGATAGCATCTTTGGCCTGTGGAGCTCCCTGGATTTGGACTTGGATTTTTAATGCCTCGGTTAAGTATGGGTCATAAAGGGACATATTGAAATTTGGAAAGATTTAGTTATGAAGACAGTCCCAGCATTCAAGGTAACTTTCACAGTACCCAAATTGCATGTCAGTACTCATAATATCTTATATCTAGAAGAGAAAGGCGAGCAACAACAGGTTAATCTTTTCTTACGTGATATGTCAAAGCAATCCGGATAGCATCAAAATGGAATGGTAAAACCATGATTTCTCCATTGTCTGGGAAAATTATCCGAGATTTGAAGGGTGGTAAATTGTTCTTCTCGAGTGGCAAGAATAGGATGATGGTCAAGTTTTGAGACAGCAACAGATTCTTTGACTCCTTTTGGTATGTGTTGGACTAAGGAACGAATTTGGGACCATGGTGCAAATGATTTTTTGGCAAAAGTTGAGTAGGGGTTTATGAGGGATAGGTTAGTGGAGGTTACTTTCTGTTCGTCAGGTAGGATATCTACTTCATATAGGTAATCATATTTTTTGGACAAGGTTTTATATATAGTAGGGGACATATTCATTTTTGCAAGAGAAGAGGATGATGAAAATGACTCAGACATATTTAATAAACTGTTCCTCTCTCCGAAAGGATGAGCTGGCTATGATACCACAGTACAGAGAACAGAAGAAGAGACTTCAAGAAAGCAAACTAAATCATAGATACGAAAGTTTCCTACAAAGGGGCTTGCTTCAACAACCCATAAGGGAGGGCTTTCCAAGCTACACAACTCAAAAATTTTTTGTACTATAACCAACTTTAGCTGCTATAACTAAGAAAACATTTTTACTATAATAAGCTAACTTTCTTAGAGTATTCTTACTCTAATTGGAATTGGTTGTATTTTAACTTGGCATGTAGTATTACTTGAATTTCTTATTGATTCCATATTTCTCTCTTTTTATGTTGGTACTCTACTCCATGAGAGGGTATTTAGTTTTACATACTAGTACTATTCCATATGCACTAACGTCTCTTTTGCCGGGGACGCTACATCTTTCATGGATGCAGGTAGTTCCTCAGTAGGCGCCTTTGATCCTCGTTAGCAACTTACCCTCTTCTCAGCTGGTTTGGTGAGCCCTATTCTACCTTAGGGCCTTATGTCACTTGATATTGTACATTGTGTTTTGAGGTATAGCCGGGGCCTTGTCACCAGCATTTTCATACTACTCTTGTGTTTCACTTAGAGGCTCCGTAGACATGCTGTGGGTAGTATTTGATTTGGGGAAATGAACTAGAAATGTTGTTGTTGTCAAACATGTTTCCTCTCGTAACTATGAACTTGTAATATTTTGGAAACTGTAAATGAAGCTTCTATAATTAAGGGAAAAAGGATGTGGTACACTTTACTCTTCACATGTCTAATTCTTGTTACTGATTCTTAAATTGCTCATAGGTAAGGTCGGATAGAAAGCATCAAGTAGGCTTGCGTGACTGGGTTATCTTGGTTGAGCATCCGTCATGCTCCCCAAGGTCAGGGCGTGAAAAAACAACAACAACCAAAGCACAAACTTTATTCTACATAATTTCCAGCCACAAGAAGTCATATACACAATCTCAAAACAATCCAGCAAAAAGACAACAACACCTCATGTTATTTCAAGCACTAACTTGTAATTTTTCAATCAAACAACTCAACCAACCCTTGAATAAACTTAATCAAAATCAAGAACATAATATAATTACCTTATACAACAACTACAACTCGAAATCCAAGCTCCTCTTAGCTCACAACAACCCTCAACATCATATCACAACATCATAGAAGTGTTGTTCCTCGCCATACCTAACTTTTGATATTGAAATATGGTGTAATCACCCTTGAACATTTGGAATCTATTTAGGAGGGTTAGGAGGAGTGTAGGGATGAACTTGAGTTGAAACAATGAGCACGAATGGTCGTCCAAATCGTTTTTAAAACGAAGTAGGTCGCCCACCATCTAAGTGGGCCCCATAGGAGTTGCATGAAAATGCAAATATCTCTCTACCCCGATGCCGTATTGACGAACAGTTTAATGCATTATAAACTAGAATCAAAGATCTTCAATTTGGTAGGTATATCACCCAAAAATTCAAGTATATTGGGAGAAATACCAGTCACATTAGACCCAAATTTCTGCAAAAATATGAATCTAACTTGCTATAACTTTTGTTTACAACTTGATTGAATTCAAAAGTTAACAAACGAATGTTATATGATTCAAATAACTTAAAACACGACCTCCTTAACATATTAATATCTCCTAGTTTTATCCCAAAAGTATAGACTATAATATCTTTGATTCGTTTAATCCCGAAACCTTTTGGTACATGCTTAATACTTGTTTAATGCCTCCCTTAGCCTTGTAGGGGTTTCATGGACCCGAACTCACATTAGTTTATTTACAATATGAACGATGCAAAATATTTGAGGTGTAACATCCTCCCCTTAAGAACATTCGTCCTTGAATGTAGGGGTGTATAGGGTACCCATTGATCCTTAGGATTCTTGAAGGAATTTCTGTAGGATTTCCTTTATAAATATGATCAACCAAATCTCGATGCAAATAGAAAGGTTTGGTAATCTTGCTTTATAAAACTATATAATATAACATACCAAGTCATTTGGTTATTTACATGCGGACATACTTCTTCTCCTTGATTAGGTCGTATTCTTCTATTGATCGCTATCTTTTATCTGAAATAGATAAGAATACTTAAAATTTATTTCTTCTTTCACTTCCCGTGTTATCTCCTTCACATTCTCAATGCACCTTAGAACTTTCCCTTGGCTTTTGGACTTGTTGATTCATTTATAGTTACTAGAATTTTCTCATACGATCTACACTCCATTACTTGAACATCATCTAATGCATTTCTATAGCCAAGTAAACAAATCTTAATTCTGAGGACAACCCCAACTTACAAGCCACCTAGTCCATGCTCCGAGTGATATAGACGGGTTATATATATATATTTGTCAACTTATCCCCCTATGTCATTACATCATATATATATATATATATATATATATATATATATATATATATATATATATATATATATATATATATAT
>MCJB01051118.1:4392-30183 GCA_002018475.1 Nicotiana obtusifolia | reverse complement strand
ACCCCGTTCTTGAAGCTTCGTAGGATGCATAGAATTCTCGGACCATTGACTCATTGTATTCTTTAGGGTCCGTAGTGAAATACTCCCATTTTCTCATTTTGATGTTGTCGAGAATATGAGGGTACTGTTCCTATAATCCATTCAAACTTAACTTTTTCTCCCCCAAGATTTTCCTTTTTGTTAGCCCTTCCCTGAACAATGTCCTGTAACCTTCAACCCCGAATCGAAGCTGAAGGTCATCTCCGCGCTTCCTTCTGGCTTCAGCCACTAGATCAACTTCGGGCAAGTGGTTCTCCTCATCAGACTGGGAGGTGCTTGGCAAATTTGGTTCCATTCTTCCACGTTTGGGATGTGCCGTGTTAGGACCGGATGGTGACCTTTTCTTTGCGGAATGCTTTTGAGGTGCCATATCTGCATGAAGGTAAGATGTAAGCGACATTGTCATCAGTAGAGAAAAGAAAACAAGAAGAATCAACATAGACTTACAGAAATGCGGCGTGGTTTGCGGTCACATATCCACTTTGTGAACCGCAAACTCGTCGCATTCTTAGGTGTGCCAAGCTAGCTTTCATTCTGCGGTGGAATATGCGAATCGCATAACCACTATGCAAATCGCATAACCATCGCAAAGTGTTCTTGTGCACAGGCATGTTTGCTGAACACAAATGCGATCGCATATCCACCGCAAAGTGAGATATGCGATCGCAAACTTACCGCATAAATTGCTAGTGCCAATCAAAATGTTCTGACCCTGTTTGCTGTGCCTTTGCGGTCCGCATAGCCATTATGCGATCGCAAAGGCACTGCATTTATCGTCTTCCTCAGGTATCTAGGGTTTAGGGATGCGGTCAAATTGCGGTCCACATTTTGATTTGGTGGACCGCAAATACCTTTGGATACACAAGTATGTTCATCTGCCAAGAATTACAACCCTAGATTCCTGTCTTCATCCCCCACAAAGTTCAAACAACTACATTGAACCACCAAACCTAACTTGCAAAATTAAAATTAAAAATATAGCAAAGGTAGTAGTTTAGTGGGTAAGCAAACATACCTAGGAAGAAGATTGGAGGATTTAGGACAACTTTTAATCAGCACTTCGATGTTTGGTAAGCTTGAAATTCAATTTTCCCCCGATAATGTCTATCGTTGTTTGTTCTCTGTTGTTTTCTCTTTTTTTTTTTAATACTAAATTGAAGGATTTGGAAGAGGAGGGAATGCGGACACGTACCTGTCAGTATGCGATGATTAAGTCATCGCATAATGTAAATGCGAATCGCAAAGTAGGCTACCTCACTGCATTTATGTCATTGTTTTGAGCCAAACCTTCTGTCTCTATTTGCGATGAGAATACGGACCACATACTACAAATGCGATCCGCAAAATGTTGTACATCATCGCATTTATGACAACTATGTTTATTCAACTTTCTGCTTCCGTTTGCGACACAAATGCGGCTCGCATATTGATAATGCGATCGCATTTGTGTAGCATTTGGCACATTGTTGTTTTTTCTTCAGTTTCACGAACTCCTTTTCAATTTTGTGTCCTTTTGTCAAACTCCTGCATTCTAAAACATCCTTCAAATAGCCCTACGTACAACTATGATATCAACACTTAAATAAAGGTACAACAACAAGCAAAATTAAATGTTACCACACATGGGTTGCCTCCCATGAAGCGCTTGATTTAACGTCGCGGCACGACGAAGCTAAGACGCCTCTGAAATCATTCCATGGTTGGGCATGGACCATCCTTTAGAGCCAGCTGCTCTACCAAATGTTTCTCTCCATCTGCTCCTAAGTAATGCTTAATTCTTTGACCGTTCACCTTGAAGGTTCGAAGCCCATCCTCCGATGCTAGTTCGACAGCTCCAAACGGAGAGACGTCGACAACTTTGAAAGGGCCAGACCATTTAGACTTTAGCTTCCCCGGAAATAGTTTTAGTCTTGAGTTGAAAAGCAATACCAGATGCCCTGCCTTGAATTCTCTTTTTAAGATCTTTTTGTCATGGACGAATTTCATTCTTTCCTTATATACGGCTGCACTTTCATACGTGTGGAGACGGAACTCCTCCATTTCATTCAATTGTGCTAGCCTCAGAGCTCCTGCCTCTGCCCAGTCCATGTTTAATCTTTTTAAGGCCCACATAGCCTTATGCTCAAATTCTACAGGTAAATGGCAAGCTTTACCAAAAACTAGCCGATAGGGCGATGTACCAATGGTGGTTTTGTACGCTGTGCGGTATGCCCATAGAGCATCATCTAATTTCTTCGACCAGTCGGTCCTATTTGCATTCACTGTTTTTGCTAGTATGCTCTTTATTTCCCTGTTAGATACCTCCACTCGACCGCTCGACTGTGGGTGATAGGGTGTAGCAACCCTATGCTTGACACCGTACTTGTCAAGAAGAACTTTAAAGGCTTTGTTGCATAAATGCGAACCCCCATCACTGAGAATGGCTCTTGGGGTGCCAAACTGGATGAAAATATTCTTCTTTAGAAATGCGGTAACACTCCGAGACTCATTGTTAGGTAAAGCAATGGCTTCTACCCATTTGGACACGTAGTCCACAGCCACTAAGATATATTTCATCCCACAAGAGCTTATAAAAGGGCCCATGAAGTCAATACCCCAGACGTCGAATAGTTCGATTTCCATCACAAAGTTCATAGGCATCTCATGCCTCATAGAAATTGGGCCCTGCCTTTGGCATTGCTCACATGACTTGACCAACTGATTAGCATCCTGATAAATGGTAGGCCAGTAATAACCACATTCCAAGATCTTTGCCGCCGTTCTATTCCCCTATGATGACCCCTAACCGGTGAGTCATGACAAGCTTTCAGAATTTGTAGCATCTCTTCCTCAGGCACGCATCTCTTGATTATGTTGTCCGCACAGACACGGAACAAGAATGGTTCTTCCCAATAATAGTTTCGACAATCCCTCAAGAACTTCTTCTTTTGATAAGATTCCAACCCTTCCGGAATAAGATCGCTGACTATGTAGTTAGCGATGTCTGCATACCACGGTGCAAAGGAATTGGATAACACCAATATTTGTTCATCTGGAAATGCATCATTGATTTCCGGCTCTCCTTTTTGTCTCCCCACTTCTTCGATTCTGGACAAGTGATCTGCCACTTGGTTTTGTGTTCCCTTTCGATCCATCACTTCAAAATCGAACTCTTGCAGCAGTAAAACCCATCGAATTAATCACGACTTTGCATCTTTCTTAGCCATCAGATAACGGAGAGCTGCATGATCGGTGTATACAATTACTTTGGAACCCAGCAGATACGCACGGAACTTTTTGAAAGCATAAACAATGGCCAACGGTTCTTGCTCAGTTACTGTGTAATTTATCTGTGCCCCATTAAGTGTTTTGCTAGCATAATAGATGGGGTGCAGAACTTTATTGTGTCGTTGGCCCAACATCACTCCAATAGCTACACCACTGGCATCACACATAAGTTCGAAAGAGAGTGACCAATCAGGTGTGACAATAATAGGTGCCGTGGTGAGCTTTTCCTTCAATTCCTCAAAAGCTTTTAGGCATTTGTCATCGAAGAAGAACTTGGCATCCTTCTCCAGGAGTTTACACATAGGATTTGCAATCTTAGAAAAATCCTTAATGAAACGCCTGTAGAATCCGGGATGCCCCAAAAAACTACGAACACCTTTGACGAACGTGGGTGGAGGAAGCTTAGAGATGATTTCTATTTTAGCTTTATCTACCTCTATGCCACGCCTTGAGATTTTATGTCCCAAAACAATACATTCATCCACCATGAAGTGGCATTTTTCCCAATTTAGCACAAGGTTTGTCTCTTCGTATCGCTTGAGCACTTCTTTGAGATTCTTCAGGCAATGCTCAAAAGTCTCACCTACTACTGAAAAATCATCCATAAAAACCTCAAGAAAATCCTCTACCATATCGGAGAAGATAGACATCATGCATCTCTGGAAGGTAGCTGGAGCGTTGCATAGGCCGAATGGCATCCGGCTAAAAGCAAATGTTCCATATGGGCATGTGAATGTTGTCTTCTCCTGGTCCTCCAAAGCTATGTTGATCTGATTATAACCGGAGTATCCATTAAAAAAAATAATAAAAGGACTTTCCCGCTAGCCGATCAAGCATTTGATCAATAAAAGGCATAGGGAAATGGTATTTGCATGTGGCACTATTTAGTTTCCTATAGTCCATGCATACCCTCCATCCGGTTACTGTTCTCGTTGGGATAAGCTCGTTCTTCTCATTTTTTATAACAGTCATACCTTCCTTCTTCGGCACGCATTGCACCGGGCTTACCCATGAACTATCAGCGATTGGGTACACTACCCCAGCGTCCAACCATTTGATTATTTCTTTCTTTACCACTTCCTGCATTGACGGATTCAGCCTTCGTTGATGTTCCACACTCGGTTTTTTCCCACTTTCTAATTGAATCTTATGCTCACAAATTCCAGCAGGGATCCCCCGAATGTCCGCAATTTTCCAACCAATGGCTTGTCTATGTTCCTTCAAAACTTTCAGCAAACTGTTCCACCTGCACATCATTCAACAACGAAGAAACAATTACCGGTAAAGTATTATTAAGGCCAAGGAATTTATATCTCAAATGCGGAGGAAGTGGTTTGAGCTCTAATTCTGGTGGCTTAATAATGGACGGCTTTGCAGGAGGTGTAGCTCCATTCTCCAAATCAAGGGAAAGCTTTGGTGGCGTATACGAATAAGAACCACGTCCCTCTAATGCATTCACTGATTCCATAAAGCCATCCATATCATCACCATCGAATTATACCAATATAGCTGCCAATTCTTCACCTAGGCAGTGCTCTTCCATCTTCATCTCAACAGCATCATCTACTTCATTAACAATACCAACCACTGAAATGCTCTCGTACTCATTTGGTAGCTTCATACCCTTACTAGCTTGGAAGGTAACTTCTTCATTATTCACTCGGAATTTAATTTCATTACGCTCCGAATCCATAAGGGCTCTTCCAGTAGCTAAGAATGGTCTCCCCAATATAATAGGGATTTCTTTGTCCACAGCACAGTCTAGAATTACAAAATCAGCTGGTATATGAAATTTCCCAACTTTCACAATTACATCATCTACAATACCAACTGGTCTCTTGATTGAACGGTCAGACATTTGCAACCTCATGCTCGTCGGCCTTGACATTCCTAATCCTGCTTGTTTGTAAATGGCAAGCGGCATTAGATTGATGCTGGCCCCATTGTCACAAAGTGCCTTTGCAAAGTCGCGCACTCCAATGGTGCACGGAATAGTAAATGCTCCCGGGTCCTCTTTCTTATGAATTGGATTTGTAGCAATAATAGAGCTAACCCGGTGAGTCATATTCACCACCTCATTCTTGGTGGTTCTCTTCTTAGTGATCAAATCTTTTAGATACTTAGCAAAACCGGGCATTTCTTGAAAAGCTTCCAAGAACGGTATATTCACAGATAAATGCTTGAGAATATCATAGAACTTCTCAAACTTGCTGTCGTCAACTCTTCTTGCAAGTCTCTGAGGGAAAGGAGGAGGGGGTCTAGGAATCGGCGGAAAAATGTTTGATGTTTCTTCTTCCTTTCCCTTCATCCCTTCTCGGGTCTCATCTCGGATTTACACAACCTCTGGAGTTTTCATTACTTTAGAAGCATTGGGTTCTTCAACTTCGCCTCCTTTTTGAAGTTCTTCCATATCAACTGCTTGCTCATTCTTGCCTTGCAATATCTTACCACTCCTGGTAGTGATAGGCATGATATGGGAAGTTGGGCCACTCCCACTTCCCTTTGGATTTGCAATCGTATCACTAGGGAGTGTTCCCTTTTGCTGTGGATATTGCTCCCGAGAAAGATCTCTCATTTGTAATTCCAGCTTTTGAATCGTCGCAGTGTGAGAGCCAACCAACTCAGTCATGTTCTTCATAGAATTATCAGACTTTTCTTGGTTTTGTAGTATCCTTTCGAGCATGCTCTCCCATTTCGACTCACTGGAGGATCCTTGATTCGAATACTGACCCTTTGGAGGAGCATAAGGGTTGGAACTTCGATTTGAAATATTGTTGTTGTTGTTCCAGTTTCCTTGGTTAGAGCCACTTTGGTCGTTTCGCCATTGATGGTGACCTTGCCCATGTGGGTTTGGTCTCCATTGATTTTGAGAGCCTTGACCTTGGTAATGCTGCCTTTGGTACCCGCCTTGAGAATTGTTAACATAATTGGCCTCTCATAATCATCATTTTGTACCGGCTGCACATTCTCAACCACATTCACTTTCTTCTTCTGATTTTCTGTGAAAAGCTTTGTCAACACATTGACATTTGTGGCAAGTTCTGCAATCACTTGGTCTTGTTGTTGATTTTCCTTGATCAAGTTGTTCATAGAAGGAGAGCCAATTGCAATTGCGCCTGTGGAATCCTCAGAATGCCAAGCTTGGTTGTGTTTTGCCATTTTATCTAAGATTTGAGTCACCCTGGCTAAGGTTTTGTCCATAAAAGATCCAGCAGCTGCATTCTTCGCTATTGATTGGTTCATAGGATCCAAACCCATGTAAAAATTTTCCAACAAGATGGAATCTGGAAAACCATGGTTTGGAGACCTCACCAAGTATAATTTGAAGCGATCCCGCGCTTCATGTAACTGTTCGCCAGGTAGTTTCTTAAAGAAGAAAATCTTGTCCCTGAGCTCTGATTTCTTGCTTTGTGGAAACCATTTTGATAAGAAAGCTCGGACAAGTTCAGGCCATGAACGTATAGAATTTGGAGGAAGATTCTGGAGCCATTTCCTCGCATCCCCAGCTAGAGAATACTTAAAGCATCTCAACCTCAAGGCATCGTCGGAGACATGATTCTGCTTATGCATCGCACAAACAACTAAGAAATTTTTGAGGTGCTGTGTTGGATCATCATCAGTGGAATTTCTGAAAAATCCCTCCGCTTTCAGCATCAGAAATAATCCATGTTCAACTTTGAAGGTAGCAGCACCAATTGCGGGAGGTACAATCGCGTTTGTAGCCTCAATATACTCCTCAATGTCTGCAAAAGGATTTCCTTCCTCCTGTATCTCCACATCATCTTCATGGTCTGACATATCTCCTTGTCTACACCAAACACAACAAACAACGTGTAATAGAGTAGAATTAGACGTAAAGTAAAGTGTACACTAATTAGTAATTTCAGAACCGTATCCCCCGGCAACGGCGCCAAAATTTGATCCGCTCAAATTACACCTTAATAGAAAGTGTAAGCGGTCGGTGTCAAATATAATAACCCAACAAGGTTGGGTTCGAATCCCACAGGGAATAGGTGTGAAACATTTATCTAATTAGTGTAATACTCAACTAAGTCGTAATTCTATCAAGGAATTGTAATAAAAAGGTGTATTGAATTTAAGTGTAAACGAAAACTGATTGCACTATTGTGATTGTAAATAATATGAATTAAAGAAACCAAGTTTCTGTCCCCCTTAATGTAGTATAATGCTCTTGATATTAATATTGAATATTTCCAACGAAAAACTTTTTTGATATGCATTTGATGCCTAATTTACTACTTAATATTTTCCAATAGTTGGATAATATATCCTCTTTATGATTTTCCCAAATACAAAAGAGTTGTCATTAAGAACAATCAATCAATGCCAAATTAAAACCAACTTATTCCTAAGCGATTTTATTAAACAAGGTTTAAAGCCTTGAGTTTTTGTTATTTACTTCTACCAAATTCTATCCCATTTTCCAAGCTAAGATAGAATAAATTGGCATTCGTTAATGTTTGCAACCACTAAAAATTGTTTGAAGAACAAGAAGCAAATAAATATCAATCTTCCGTTGAAATCATATTCAATATCAAAATCTCAATAACATTGTACCCATCTAGGGTTCACAACTTTAGCGTTTAGAATTAGCTACTCATGCTGAAAACTGAATGAGAAAGAACAGTAATTGTCATCATCTTACAAAATAGAAGGTAATTGATCCAAAAGCTTCCAAGAATTCAAACTAGTTTAATGCCCGTACTTTATACTCTCAATTCTGACAAGATATCCTCCACAAAACCCTATTAAACCTATTTATAAAGGCCTAAAACCTGAGGCGAGGTCTGGACTAATTTGCCTCTGGTGTTAATAATGCGGACCGCATTTCTGTCGCTAAACAAAAATGTGGACCGCAAATCTTCCTCGACTGTAGCATATGTGACCCAAAAGTTTTGCCTTCATCGCATTATGATTTTGCAGTCCGCATGTTGATTATGCAATCGCGAAATGCCATCGCATTCTTCACCCTGATTTTCACCCAGAAACTCTGCCTGCGTTTGCGGTTTCACAGTGCAAGTTTGCGGTTCGCATTCTTGTTTTGCGGTCACATATGCGACCGCATTCTCGACATGAAGAAGTGCCCAGAATTCTGTCCTTGTTTGCGATTTGCTTGTGAACTATGCAGTCCGCATACGCAGTTTGCGACCGCATACTCACATCTGCGATGTTGTTGAATTCTTTTCTTGTCTTCAGTTGGCTTGTTGAGCTCTTTTCCGTACTTTTGGGTCCTTACACTTGATGTACTGCAAATACACTAAAATTACATAAGTATCGGTAGAATTTGCACGTAAAACAAGTTAAACTCTAAGCAAGTAGTATCAAAATGTGCCGAAATTACCCGGCACATCAGTGCCACAGACCCACAGGGAGGAGCTGCGCAGGAAGTTCGAGCAGCTAAGTCAGGATGGCATGTCTGTGACCCAGTATGATATGAGTTCTTCAGAGTTGGATCGTCACGCAATTTGGTTGGTTCCCACTGAGATGGAGAGGATTAGGAGGTTCATTGATGGCCTTTACTATCAGTACTGTTTTGTTTTTACTCGGGAGGGTGTATTAGGTGCTACTTCGACGAGGCGGTTGATATTACTCGGCAGCTGGAGATGGTTCGTAGTTAGGAGCGTGAGGAGAGGGAGTCTAAGAGGCGTCGTGATTCGGGTGGTTCTAGTGGTGTTCCTTCTAGGGGACAGTCCTACCAAAACAGGGGTCGTCCTTATAGGCTCGCTCAGATGGCTTGTCCAGCTCATCATGGTGCATCATCCAGCCATGGTTCGTACAGTGCTAGACCGGGTCAGTCATCTCTTAGTGCTCTCCCAGCTCAGAGTTCATCTCGTGCCCCTTCAGTTCAGGGTTCATCTACACCAGGTTCCTCTGGTAGTTATTCTAGTTCACGGGGACCGCCTCAGTATTTACCACCATTTTCCGAGAAGGGATGTTTCAAGTGTGGAGAGTTGCGTCATGTGAAGAAGTTTTGCCCCCGCCTTACGGGAGGTCCAGCTCAGCAGAGGAGTCAGGCCACGACTTCATCACCGGTTGCTTTAGCACCAACCCAGCCAGCTCGATGTTGGGCTCACGCAGCTAGAGGTCGCCCTAGAGGGGAGGCCGATTAGGTGGCGGTCAAGCCCGGTTCTATGCTATTCCTTCCAGGCCAAATGTCATTGCTTCAGATAGAGTAATCACATGTATTATCTCAGTATTCCATAGGGAAGCTTTTGTATTATTTGACCCAGGTTCCACTTACTCGTATGTATCATCATATTTTGCCCCCTATCTGAATAGGCCCCGTGAGTCCATAGATTCATCTGTTCATGTATCTACACCAGTGGACGATACTATTGTTGTGGACCGTGTATATCGGTCATGTGTAGTTGCTATCGGGGGATTGGAGACTGGAGTTGATTTCTTATTTGAAGGCCCAACGGATGGTTGGGGGGTGTTTGTCATACTTGGCCTTTGTGAGGGATGTTGATGCTGATAGACCTACTATTGATTCTGTTATGGTGGTGTGAGACTTTTCGGATGTGTTTCTTCCAGACCTACTAGGCATGCCGCTCGACAAGGATATTGACTTTGGTATTGACTTGGTGCCAGGCACTTAGCCCATTTATATTCCTCTATATCCTATGGCACCAGCTGAATTGAAGGAATTGAAATAGTAGCTTCAGGAACTTCTTGGTAAGGGATCTATTAGGCCTAGTGTGTTGCCTTGGGGTGCACCCATTCTATTTGTGAAGAAGAAAGATAGTACTACGCGGATGTGCATCGACAATAGGTAGTTGAACAAAGTTAAAATCTAGAACAAGTATCATTTGCCGCACATTGATGTTCTATTGGAGCAGCTTCAAGAAGCAAGGGTGTTCTCTAAGTTTTATTTGAGGTCTGGGTATCATCAGTTGAAGATTCAGGACTCACATACTCTAAAGACAGCATTCAGAACCCGTTATTGTCACTATGAGTTCCTTGTGATGTCTTTTGGGCTGACCAACTCCCCAGCAGCATTCATGCATCTGATGAACATTGTATTTCAGCCATATCTCGACTCATTTCTCATAGTATTCATTGATGATATCCTTGTGTACTCACATAGCCAGGAGGAGCACCCCCAGCATTGAGGGTTGTGTTGTTGCGGCTAAGGGAGGAGAAACTTTATGCCTATTTCTCTAAGTTTGAGTTTTGGCTTAATTCAGTGGTGTTCTTAGGGCACGTGGTGTCCAGTGAGGGGATTAAGGTAGATCCAAAGAAGATACAGGCAGTTCAGAGTTGGCTTAGACCGTCCTCAACAACGGAGATTTAGAGCTTTCTCGGCTTGGCCAGTTATTATCGTCGCTTCGTGGAGGGTTTCACCATGGATTTTGAGATTCTGGAGTGGAAATGGGAACGTATCACCATGGATATTTTAGTTGGACTCCCACGGGCCTAGAGGAAGTTTGATGCTATTTGTGTGATTGTGGATTGGTTGACCAAGTCCGCACATTTCATTCCAGTTGGGACTACTTATCCTTCGGATGGCTGAGATCTACATCCACGAGATTATTAGCCTACACGTTGTGCCGATGTCCATCATTTCAGATCGGAGCACGCAGTTTACATCGCAGTTTTGGAGAGCAGTGCAGCGAGAGTTGGGCACACAGGTTGAGTTGAATAAAGCATTTCACCCTCAGATGGACGGGTTGTCCGAGCGCACTATTCAAATATTGGAGGATATGCTACGCGCTTGTGTCATAGACTTCGAGGATTCTTGGGATCAGTTTCTACCGCTCGCAGAGTTTGCCTGCAACAGCAACTACCAATTGAGCATTCGGATGGTTCCATATGAGGCTTTGT
This sequence comes from Nicotiana obtusifolia, assembly GCA_002018475.1. Taxonomy (NCBI): domain Eukaryota; kingdom Viridiplantae; phylum Streptophyta; class Magnoliopsida; order Solanales; family Solanaceae; genus Nicotiana; species Nicotiana obtusifolia. The sequence goes on along the minus strand of MCJB01051118.1, from coordinate 19,032 downwards.
ATGGGAGACGGTGTCGGTCTCCGGTCGGTTCGTTTGAGCCGGGTGAGTCTAGGATATAGGGTACTGACTTGGTTCAGGATGCTTTGGACATGGTTAAATTGATTTAGGATCAGCTTCGCACAACATAATCTAGACAGAAGAGTTACGCCGATCGGAGGGTTCGTGATGTTGATTACATGGTTGGGGAGAAGCAACTGCTGAAGGTTTCACCCATGAAGGGAGTTATGAGGTTCAGGAAGAAGGGCAAGTTAAGCCCTCGATATATTGGGCCGTTTGAGGTGCTTTAGAGGATTAGAGAAGTGGCTTGCAAGCTTGCATTACCGCCTAGTTTGTCAAGTGTTCATCCAGAATTTCATGTTTCTATGCTCTGAAAGTATGTCGGCGATCCATCTCATGCTTTGGATTTCAGCACAGTTCAGTTGGATGGTGATTTGACTTATAACGTGGAGTCGGTGGCCATTTTGGGTCGGCAGGGTAGACAGTTGAGGTCCAAGGACATAGCTTTAGTCAAGGTGCAGTGGAGAGGTCAGTCAGTTGAGGAGGCTACTTGGGAGACCAGGCAGGAGATACGGACTAGATATTCACACCTATTTAAGACTCCAGGCACGTTTCTATACCCGTTCGAGGACGAATGATTGTTTAAGAGGGGGAGGATGTAACGACCTGGCCGGTCATTTTGAGAGTCGTAGCCCCATTCCCCCATTTTTTGATCATTCTATGCTTAATAGTTGCGTTGTCACATGTCGGGGTAGTGTGTTCGGTACCGGGGATGTTTCGAAATGAGTTGAGACACTTATTCTCAAGGTTGGGAGCTTTAATTGAAAAGGTTGACCGGATATTGACTTATGTGTGAACGACACCATAATGGATTTTTGATGGTTCTGTTAGCTCTATTGCGTGATTTTGGACTTATGAGTCTCTCTGGATAGTGATTTGGAAGTGCGTAGTTGAATTAGGCTTTTGAAATGGCAAAACTTGGATATTTAAAAGTTCGACCGAGAGTTGACTTTGTGGTTACCGGGCTCGAATTGTACTTTCAGGAGTTGGAGTAGGTCTGTTGTGACGTTTGTGACTTGTGTGCAAAATTTGAGGTCAATCGGACGTAATTTGAATTCGGCGTCGAATGTAGAAGTTAGAAGTTCAAAAGTTCATTAGGCTTGAATCGACAGTGATTCATGGTTTTAGCATTGTTTGATGTGATTTGAAGGCTCGACTAAGTTCGTATCGTGTATTAGGACTTGTTGGTATATTTGGTTGAGGTCTCGAGGGCCTCAGATGGAGTTCGGATGGTTAACGGATCGAGTTTGGAATTTGAAAGATTGTTGAAGCTCCCCAGATCAGGTGCAATCGCACCTGCGGGGTTTTGGTCGCAGCTGCGAGCAGAAGAGCACGGATCCAGCCTAGAGAGGAGTGTGCAGGAGTCACAAGTGCGAGGGTATTTCAGCACCTGCGTGGCCGCAGATGCGGCGAATGGAGCACAGAAGCGAGATTTGATTAGGGGACTGTGGAGCTCAGATGTGGAGGAGTTCCGCAGGTGCGGACTCGCACCTGCGTGTGTGTGATCGCAAAAGAGGAGGCAATGTTGTCTTGGGAAAACTGTAGAAGTGGGAGATTTCTAGCACCTGCGAGACCGCAGATGCGACTAAATGAGTCGCACGTGCAAAAGCACTGGGTAGAGTATTAAATTCGAGGGTTTCGTGATATTTATCATTTTAGACATTTCAAGCTTGGGCTTAGGCAATTTTTGAGAGGGATTTCGAAGGGATTCTTGACGTAAGTCACTTGTGGTCATTTTTATTCAATAATCTTGATTCCCCATTGAATTTCCCACCTAGTTTGGGTGTCTTTGAGGTGTAATTTTGGGGGTTGAGGCTAGGGATTTGGAGAGTTTAATTTGGGGATTTGAGTGGCGATTTGGTGTTGGATTTTGATAAATTTGGTATGGTTGGACTCGTGGTTGAATGGGCTTCCAATTTTGTAACTTTAGTTGGATTCTAAGACGTGGACCCGGGGGTTGACTTTTGAGTTGACTTTTTGACTTTTGATTAAGAACTTAGCATTTTTATGTGGAATTGATTCCTATAGCTTGAGTTGATCATATGAAATTGTTGTGGCTACGTTTGAGGAATTCAGAGGCCGTTTCGCAAGGCAAGGGCTTGTTGGAGTAGAGTTTTGCAAAGTTCTTAGTAAGTAACAATTCTAAACTTGGTTTCGAGGGTATGAAATCCCAAATTACTTGTTATGTGATTTGTGTTGAGGTGACACACATGCTAGGTGACGGGCATATGGGCGTGCACCATAAGATAATGTGACCTGGTCAATTCCGTGGAATTGTAAATTTGATTAATGTTGTCGTTACCATATTTTTACTATGTGTTTGAGAAATTGAGCTGCCAGTCATTTCAGAAATTTTGCTTAGGCTACGTGTTGGTACTGTTGGTACCCACAGAGGTCGTGTTACGTGTTGAACTATTTGCTTAACTTGCCAGTTTATACTCAGTCACAGCTATTATTTGCATATCATATCTCAGTCTCTGTTGTCCATTATTGATACATCATATCACCATTATTTGGGCTGATTATCATGATTCTGCGAGGCCGAGAGACTGGAGAGATTAATGACTGAGTGAGGCTGAGGGTCTATTATGAGCGATATTCATGGGATCGGGCTGTACGATGCAGCATGCTTTATTGATTCGTGCCAGGATTTGGCTTATTATAGCGCTTGCAATGGATCTGCCCCTCCGGAGTCTGCACATCCACAGTGGGCGCAGTTGCTAGTGATTATTTATCTTTGGGCTGGATCTGCCTGATTAATTTACATTTGCGGTAGGATCTGCTCTGTTCTGTCTTGAGTTTTATTGCAAAATATGAAAGCATGTCTAACTTCTTGTACCATTACCTGTAGATTATGAATTTCTAAGATATCACTGGAACCCAAAACATAAACTCTCTCCGTACAAGGCGACTGAAGTGAACAGTGCTGTCGCTGATTTCAGATGCTCGGTTCTCCGCCATCGTCCGGTGGAAAACCACCAGACCAGTCCCAAAATCTTCGTCTTGCCAGTGCGCATCATCTCCAACAAACAGCACCTCAAAACAACATTCTAGTTGATACAGATTTGCAGAATAGAAGAAGGATCACTGTAGCGCAGAATCTCCTGGGAGTTCCAAACAATTCCTCGATTGTTCCTGGGCCAAATCGAGTCATTTCAAGTGCAGGAGTCTCTTCTCCAACCTCATTTTATGACTGCTCCATCTGCTTTCCAATATACTACCAGGAGAATTCAGCAGGTCACAGGCTTTACCAAAAAAGGAATCCCCTCTAACCTACTTAGGTTGTCCCCTATACACTGGCAGAAAAAGGATTATGCACTTCAATGGTATCATTTCTAAAGTGCTAAGTAGGATAAGAGGTTGGCATGGCAGGTTACTATCTTATGGGGGTAGATTGACCTTAATCAAGCATGTCCTGTAATCACTCCCTATTCACTTGCTGTCAGCAGTCACACCTCCAAAAGCTGTCCTTAAACAGATACAGAAAATGGCAGCTAACTTCTTTTGGGGAATGAACAAAGAAAGGAACAAATACCATTGGGCTTCATGGCACATACTATCATACCCACTGGAAGAAGGGGGCATTGGACTGAGACCTATAGCAGAGATTTGTAAATCTATGGAATACAAACAATGGTGGGGATTCAGGACCAAACAGACACTATGGAGCAATTTCTTACTGGCCAAATACTGTAAGAGATCACACCCCAGATCAAAAAAATGGGGCTCTATACAGTGACAGACATGGAGAAGAATGATGCTCAACAAAGAAACTGCTGACTATCACATTTGATGGAGATTGCACTCAGGAAATTCCAGCTTCTGGTGGGATAATTGGTTAGGTATTGGGCACTTAGCTAGTTTCAGACAAGGACAGGGCAAGCCTAGCAACATCAAGGTCTCACAATACTGGACTGATGGGCAATGGGATATTCAGAAACTCAGTCAAATAACATCTCAAACAGCTCCCCTGTTCATAATCTCACACATTCTCCAAGTCAAAATCCATTATATCCCCCACATCAATGACACACCAATATGGCAGCCTTCTGCTTCTGGGGAATTCTCTTGTGCATCAGCATGGACTGTGTTGAGCGAAAGGAGCCAGGTACTGCTCACAAATAAGATGATCTGGCACAAGAAAATACCCTTCAAATGGTCCTTTTGCCTATAGAGAGCATTTAGAAACAAGCTGCCCACAGATGACAGAGTAGCTAGGTTTGGAGCTCCAAGTGTTAACAAATGTGTATGTTGCACCAAAGCAGGGAATGAAACAGTGGAGCACATACTCAACTCAGTTCATTTTGCTCAAATCATCTGGAAGCACTTCAATGCACCAGTTGGGATTCAAAGTCACAGACAGCCCTTAACAATGAAGCTAATGAACTGGTGGCTGCAAAAAAAAAGAGAATGAGGTGCAAAAATTGGTCTTAGACACATTGCCAATCATTATATTTTGGAATTTTTGGAAGAACAGATATGCAGCCAAATATGGGGGAAAATCATCATCAGTTACCAGAGCACTGTATTCCATCATTTCTGATCCGCTTCTGCTGCTCAGAACCTCTTATGCTAACATCAAATGGCCAGCCAGCTGGCCAGAAATGTACATTGCTATAGAGAGTTTACAGCATCACACTAATGTGCAGCAAGTAATCTGGTTGAAGCCAGCAGTTGGTTATGTCAAAATCAACTCAGATGGCAGTGCTTTAGCAACCCAGGGAAAATAGGAGTAGGGGTCATCATTAGGGACCAGCAAGGTCATTTCATTCATGCTATTTCAAGTCCACTGGGAGAAGGTACTAATAACTCAGCAGAAAGTCAAGCAGCCCTCATTGGCATCAACTGGTGTATGCAAAATGGCTACACCAAAATCCACTGGAAACAGACTCTAAGCTGTTCACTCAATGGCTAACAAGCCAGTCTAAGCCACCATGGACGTTAGATATGCTAATACAGAAAATCAAGAATCTGAGCCAACACTATGAAGGTTTTGAGTGCACTCATGTCCTGAGAGAAGCCAATGGTCCAGCTGATACTCTATCCAAACTGAGCCATTTAATCCCCTAAGGCACTACAGCAGCCAAAGGGAACTACCTGCACACATAAAAGGACAGGTCTGCCTTGACAACAAAGGCATTCCTGCATTTAGGCACAAGAAGTCCAAAAAACTCAACTTCCCACCACACATGATGCTTCACAATGCATTTGAATGATCAACATGAACATACATCTGAGGGAAGTAACAGTAGTTCAATTCACCACACAGCTAGGATACAGTAATACCAACAGGAGCAGTAACTTATGCAGCAGAATAGAAACACTTCACCTCATACTTCTGTTAGCTTTGTTCCTTCTATTTGTTCTGTTGCAGGAAGGCTTTTTCCACTTTTTATCCAACTCAGTGCAGATCTCTCTAATTTAGCTACCAGCAAACAAGCCACAATCACTAAGCCAGCTGGAACTTTCCCCTTTAACATGTCTGTTGATTCTTGTAGGTGCAGGACAAAGCAGTAATCCACACAACAGGGCAGAAGCTTTTTATTTCTCACTCACTCTGGTTGTTCTGTTGCAAGAAATCACAATGTACTCACCATCCAGCCTAGTGCAGTTCTCTATATTTAGGTCACTACTCCCTATAACAAGTTTGTTGAATTTTGCAGATGCAACACATAGAACAAACTCATTGCTGTAACTGCAAGGGCTGATGTTAGTAGATATGGTGTCACAACCTCAACCACTGCAGCAACCTCCTTAGTCCTTTCCCCCTATAACATGTTTGCTAATTTTGAGGAGGACTGGCCTGTCAAGTATGCTACTATAGGTGTAAGGTATGATAATGATCATCATACCATTACACTGGTAACATTTCTGACCTCCAGTAGCAACAACAGTAGCAGCAGGGGACAATTACCACCTCAGCAGCAATCACAAACCATAGAGGCACAGCACAAGCTAGCTACAGAAACAGCTACAACAATACAAGAAGCAGACAACCTGTATGGATTCAGCATTGTGCATCCTCCCCACAAGCACCAACCACACAATACACACCCCTCCAGTAGCAGTAACAGCAGCAACAGACCACAAACCATAGAAGCAAAGCAGAAGTTAGCTACAGAAAGCCAAGAAGCAAATAGCTTGGATGGATTTAGGTCGTTGCTACAGTTGAAATGAGTGCTAGTAGCACTCCTAGTGCTCATGCCATTGCAATTGCAGCAATCACTTTGGACCCTCTACTATGCCACTGCCCACAGGATCAACACACTGCATAATCTCCAAGGTACAGAGCCCCACAGCAATAGCAGCAGCAACAGTGGCAGAAGCAATAACAGCAGCAGTAGCAGCAACAACAACAACATCAGAAAAAACAGCAAGATGCACAGCCATTCCCCAAGCCATAGACATATTCAATCAGCTAGCCTTCATCACAAGGACTCAGAAGGAGATAGATATATCAAATACTCAGCTCAGTCACATGTCCACCTCGGCCACTCTCATAGAAGCAGCAGATCAAACAGAAGCAGCAGCTCACATAGGACCCGGCCACTGCTAAAATTTCATTGTGTGGTATTAGCACTCTTAGTGCTCATTCTAATGCAATTACAGCAATTACCAAGGTTCTTCCCCCACACCACTGCCTATAGGATCAATACAGTGCAGCCTTCTCACAAGCAAAAGGCAGGCAATATACAGCACAGCAACAACAGTAGAAGGCAACCATTCAGGCCACTATTACAAATGCAATATTTGTATGTTCACAAGCATCAGCTACCTCACACACTGCCTCACAAAAGCATAAGCAGCAGCAATAACTGCCACAACAGCAATAGCAAAAGCAACAACAATAGTAGCAACAAGACACACAGACACTCAACATCCCACCAGCAAATCTACAGCAGCAAATCTAAAGCAGCAACACTAACAACAGCAGAAAAGACAGCTCCAGCAGTTTCAACATCAGCAACAACAGCAACATCTGCAACAGTAACAAGATGGATAGATACTCCTCATTTCAGCAAGAGCCACAAACCACAGAAACACAAGGCACTCAGCAGGCAGTGCAGACCACTCAACAACAACCAGAAATCACAGAAACAAAGCAGTAGCCAGCTACTGCAATACTGAAAGCAGATAACCTGGAAGAGTCTAGGTCATTGATGCAATTGCAATGTGTGGTATTAGAACTTTTAGTGCTCATTCTATTGCAATTGCAGCAATTACCAGGAACTCCACAACAACAGCATCAACAACACAGCTCAACACTTTAACACACAGTCCCACAACAGTTTCACAATAACAGCATCAACATCAACAGCATTATTAATAACAACTGCAGCACCAATACTAGCAGCAGTAGCATCAGCAACAACAGCATCAACAGCAGCAAAATGGATACATATTCATTACTCCAACAAAAGCTACCAGCCACAGAAACACAAGACAATCAGCAAGATCAGCACACACAATCACAGGAAGACTTCAAGGAATGCAACAGCCTCAGCAGCACAATCAATCACACAGAAGTGACATGCCAACAATTCAAACATCAACTCAGATGCACTTATCTATGCAGCAGCAGACATCAGCAGAAGCCACCAGAGCAGGAAGACAATAGGGAAACAAAACCCTCCCTGAACCCCCTGGTAATCAGCAACAAAAGCAATAACATCAGCAACTCCAGCAGCAGCAGCAAGTCATCACCTCAACAACAGCTACAACACATAGAAGCACAACAAAAGCATCAAACAACAGCAACACAAAAGCAGGACTTCAGCACAAGCAACATATAGACACACAAGAGGACTCCAGTGCAGACACTAGCAGCAGACATCATAGCAACAACAGCACACATCAGCAGCATCCTCAGCATACTACTAACAGCAAACATTGCCAATACTGTTGTCCATTTACAGGGCCCCTTTTTTCTAGCCATCTTCAATTCTACTTTCTTTGCTATAAATGTCAAAGCACAATTGAAGATTGCCACTACTTGTTATTTATCACATCACTTAGAAAACTTCAAATTTTTTCTAGAAATAGATCCTATCGCACAGGGAGGATACTATTTCAAACCACTTGCTCAGTAAATTTAGGAACATATGTACTTTTTTGTATAGTTGACCTAGATTCACTTCACACTATTTTTGTATGTATGATTGCCTATCGATCTTATAAGATAGACAATCATTACATCATTATAGGTCTAACCCATCATAGCTATTTAGGCATACTTGGTCGTCAAGTTTGGATGACCAAGGGTGTACATCTTTTCTATAGGGAGGTAAAGTTTATGTCCCTCCCCATTTATGTACTTTATATTATAAAATATAATATAATATTATATAATATTATATAATATTGTATTCTCTCATGGATGGTGAGGACACACGCTAACATGCCAGACAGATAGCCACTAGAGGTGTCATGCCACGACTTCAGCACCAGTTACTTCACCACCCGCCTAGCCAGCTCGGGATGGGGCTCAGGCAACTAGAGGTCGCCCTAGAGGGGGAGGCCGATTAGGTGGCGGTCAGACCTGATTCTATACTATTCCTGCCAGGCCAGATGTCGTTGCTTTAGGCATAGTGATCACAGTATTGTCTCAATATGCCACAGGGATGCTTTTGTATTATTTGACCCAGGTTCCACTTACTCGTATGTATCATCATATTTTGCTCGTTATCTGGATATTCCTCGTGAGTCCTTAACTCCATCTGTTTATGTATCTATGCTAGTGGGCGATACTATTGTTGTGGACCGTGTATATCGGTCGTGTGTAGTGACTATTAGGGGATTGGAGACTAGATTTGATCTCTTATTGCATAGTATGGTTGATTTCGATGTGTTTTTGGGTATGGATTGGTTGTCTCCGCTCATGCTATTCTGGATTATCATGTTAAGAACGTGACATTTGCGATGCCGGGGTTGCCAAGGATCAAGTGGAGAGGTTCTCTAGATTATGTTCCAAGCAGGGTGATTTCTTATTTGAAGGCCCAACGGATGGTTGGGAAGGGATATTTGTCATACTTGGCCTTTGTGAGGGATGTTGGTGCTGATAGTCCTACTATTGATTATGTTCCAGTAGTGCAAGACTTTCCGGATGTGTTTCCTGCAGACCTGCTAGGCATGCCGCTCGACAGGGATATTAACTTTTGTATTGACTTTGTGCTGGGCACTCAGGCCATTTCTATTCTTTTGTATCCTATGGCACCAGCTGAATTGAAGGAATTGAAAGACCAGCTTCAGGAACTTCTTGATAAGGGATTTATTATGCCTAGTGTGTCGCCTTGGGGTGCACTGGCTCTATTTATGAAGAAGAAGGAAGGTACTATGCAGATGTGCATCGACTATAGGTAGTTGAACAAAGTTACATCAAGAACAAGTATCCTTTGCCGCTTATTGATGATCTATTTGACCAGCTTCAGGGAGCGAGAGTGTTCTCTAAGATTGATGTGAGGTATGGGTATCATCAGTTGAAGATTCGGGACTCGTATATTCTTAAGACAGCATTCAGAACCCGTTATGGTCACTATCAGTTCCTTGTGATGTCTTTTGGGCTGACCAACGCCCAACAGCATTCATGCATCTGATGAATATTGTATTTCAGCCATATCTCAACTCATTTCTCATAGTATTCATTGATTATATCCTTGTCAACTCACAAAGCTAGGAGGAGCATACCTAGCATTTGAGGGTTGTGTTGTTGCGGCTGAGGGAGGAGAAGCTTTATGCCAAGTTCTTCAAGTGTGTTTTTTGGCTTAATTCAGTGGCGTTCTCGGGGCACGTGGTTTCCATTGAGGGGATTAAGGTGAATTTAAAGAAGATAGAGGCGGTTCAAAGTTGGCCCAGACCGTCCTCAGCTACGGAGATTCGGAGCTTTCTCGGCTTGGCCGATTATTATCGTTACTTCGTGGAGAGTTTCTTGTCTATTGCATTGCATTTGACCATACTGACCCAGAAGGGTGCTCCTTTCAGGTGGTCAAATGAGTGTAAGGAGAGCTTTCGGAAGCTCAAGACGGCCTTGACCAGAGCTCCAGTTCAAGTTTTGCTTTCAACGTTAGGCTCTTATACAGTGTATTTTTATGCTTCTCGGATTGGTATTGGGTGTGTCTTGATGCAGGGGGTAGTGTGATTGCTTATGCTTCACGTCAATTGAAACCTCATGAGAAGAACTACCATGTCCATGATTTACAGCCGGCCGCCATAGTTCATGCATTGAAGATTTTGAGTCATTATCTCTATGGTGTGTCTTGTGAGGTATTTATAGACCATCAGAGTCTCTAGCACTTGTTCAAAAAACAAAGATCTAAATTTTAGGCAGCGCAGATGGTTGGAGCTGCTAAAGGACGATGATATTACTATTCTCTATCATCCCAGGCCAATGTGGTGGCCGATGCCTTTAGTAGAAAGGCGGTGAGTATGGATAGCCTTGCATTTATTCCTGTTGATGAGAGACCGCTTGCAGTTGATGTTCAGGCCTTTGCCAACCAGTTCATGAGGTTAGATGTTTCGGAGCCCAGCCAGGTTCTAGCTTGTGTGGTTTCTCAGTCTTCCTTATGTGATCGCATCAGAGAGCGCCAGTATGATGATCCCCATTTGCTTATCCTTAAGGACACGGTTCAGCATGGTGATGCCAAGGATGTTACTATTGGGGTGTTGAGGATGCTGGGTCGGATTTGTGTGCCTAATGTAGATGGGTTACGTGAGTTGATTCTTGAGGAGGCCCATAGTTTGCGGTTTCCACTCATCCTAGTGCTGCGAAGATGTACCAGGACTTAAGGAAGCACTATTGGTGGAGGAGGATGAAGAAGGATATAGTGGGGTTTGTAGCTCGGTGCCTTAACTCTTAGCAGGTGAAGTATGAGCATCAGAGACCAGGCGGATTACTTCAGAGGTTTGAGATTCTGGAGTGGAAAAATGGGAGCGTATCACCATGAATTTCTTAGTTGGACTTCAAGGAAGTTTGATGCTATTTGGGCGATTATGGATCGGTTGACCAAGTCTGCGCATTTCATTCCAATTGAGACTACTTATTCTTCAGAGCTGTTGGCTGAGCTCTACATCCACGAGATTGTTTGCCTACATAGTGTGCCGCTGTCTATCATTTTAGATCGGGGCACGCAGTTTACATTGCAATTTTGGAGAGCAGTGCAGCGAGAGTTGGGCACACAGGTTGAGTTGAGTAGAGCATTCACCCTTAGAGGGACGGGCTGTCCGAGTGCACTATTCAGATATTGGAGGATATGCTACGTGCTTGTGTCACAGATTTTGGGGATTCTTGGGATCAGTTTCTGCCGCTCGCAGAGTTTGCCTTCAACAACCGCTACCAATCGAGCATTTAGATGGCTCCGTATGAGGCTTTTTATGGGAGACAGTGTCGGAGCATTCAGATGGCTCCGCTACCATTGTGGTCTGCATATCCACAGTGGGCGCAATTGCTAGAGATAATTGACATTTGTGCTGGATCTGCCCTGGTTTATTTGCATTTGGGCTGGATTTGCTCTATTCTGTCTTGAGTTTTATTGCAAAATATGAAAGCATGTCTAACTTCTTGTACCATTACCTGTAGATTGTGAACTTCTAAGATATCGCTGCTATATTTTTCGTGAATGTTTGTACTGTTAATTATGTATGTGGGTTGTAATTTTCGAGTCCGTCTCTACTTTCAGTCCAAAGGTTAGATTTGTTACCTATTTAGTTGGTTGTACTCACGATACACCCTGCACCTCATGTACAGATACAGTTGTTTCCGGTCATGGTGGTTGCTGATTTATCCTCTTTTAAATATTTATCCCAAATATCTGGGAAGCGCTCATGGAACCAAACACACAATGGATATGGAAATCCCCCTACACTATAATCAGGTACATTACTTTTGTTCTTGTTGTCGAAAACATGTTTCACTGAAGTTATCAACTTCTCATAAAACGCATTGCCCCAAGGATAATTAGCACAAGCATGTTCGTCTTCAACAATAACTGCATATTCATCCGACATAGTTGCTTCATGTTTTCTTCCAAACAAAATAAACTCAACAATTTGAAATTTTTTCAGGTTTAGTGCATCTTCATCACCCTCACATACATGTTTGAAATTCACATCATCCTCTTTCACTTCATGCTTTAATATATAATCTCGAATGTACTTCAACATCACACCCTTAGATTTCCCAAATAGTGATTCAGAATCTTACTATCTCGTTTAATTTGTTTTTTAACATTATGTGCAGTGATCCTCAAATCACTCATAATGTGAAGTATTCAAGGCTGAACGACACATCACGGGCAAATATCTTAAAACTAATGCAGTCTCAGTCATTGATGTATATGCGAGAAAGGATCAAAAAGTGAACCAACTTCATACTACACTTATATTTTTCCATAGCCATGATATATCAAAATGTACCATTACCAGCTTCTCCCATTATGTATTAGTCAAGAAAGTTGAAATTAAACCCTTCAAATTGTGGCTCCCCTTCCAGTAAGGAGGGGCATTAAACCAATGTCTAAACTCATAAGATCTCTCCTCTGGTTTTGTAGGTACTGCAACAGGTGTTGAAGGAGCTTTACATGCTCTAGTGCTTTAGGTACATTAGGATCTTTAGGTGCTTTGAATTTCTTAGATGCCATCTGTTGAAAAAAAATAACTTCACTCATATTTCCTTTGAGATATCAAAAATTAACTGGCAGAAAAAAGTATGAAAATAAGAATAATTCATTGCATAACTTAAGACGCAAAAGGAATTCAAACAAAACATCAGACCAAAAATAGAAAGAATCATTAAAATAACTTCAGAACATTTTGGCCTAAGTTATGTTGCTTATAACTTCATACCAAAATTAAAGAATCATTAAAAAAAACTTCAGAACATTTTGGCGTAAGTTATATTTTAAAGCCTTCTAACTTCAGACTTTAAGTTAAGAAGTGAAAAAAAGTCTGAAGTTTAGAATAAATCATGGCATAACTTAAGACACAAAAGGAATAAAAACATAACTTCAGCCAAAAACCAAAGAATCCTAAAAATAACTTCAAAACATTAGGGGCCTAAGTTATGTTTTTAAAGCCTTCTAACTTTAGACTTTGCTGGCCTAAGTTATGCTTGAAGTATTCTAAACTTCAGACTTTAATGGCATCATCTATTGGAGTCTCAATTCTTTGAAAATTTCAACATCTCCAAAAATCACGAAAGAAATATATAGCATTTTCATCAAAAACACAAACAGATTTTCAAAAAACCTAAAAACACTAATCGTAGGACGAAAATTACAAGAATATTCTAGGATGACTCAAGGGTTTTTTTTACAAGAGGATTTTCTGAACTTGTACGAGGTAATTTTCTGATGATCCTACAACTACTACATGGCCTCATTTATATAGGACTAGGATGTTATTACAAGACAAACAATCTAGATAAAGCAAACCTATTTTACATGGCAAACTTATCTACAAGCGGGTCCCTCTCGGCATGTGAAGGACATTAGGCAAAACCACTAAAAACACTTGAAAGCATGTGAACGGGTTGAAATATACATGGTGTAGCATGTGAAAGCATGTGATGCCATATGAATCTACGGTTTTGCATGTGAAGAAGCATGTGGAGGCATGTGGAGGCATGTGAAAACAAGGTGAAGTGGGGCTCGAATGGCATGGAAAGAGGTGGAAATTTGTCTTGGCATGGGTAGGATATTTTTTGAGTGTTTTTGGAGGATTATGGTAGGAAAACAACGTAAAGTGAGGCCCGGATAGTATAGAAAGATGTGGAAGTTTGTCTTGGCATGGGTAGGATATTTTTGAGGCTTTTTTGGGTTGGTAATGGAGGATTAAGGTGGGATGAGCAAGGATTAAGACAATTATCCTTTATCGATCATAGAATTGTCTTCCAGGCATCTTTTCGAAGACCTTGTGAAGTAGCGCCTGGAACTTGACGGTTCTTCACTGCTATGTCCCTTTCCCTTTGGACTGAGAGATGTAATTCGCAACTTTAATCTGGAAATGTCATTAGTGATCTTTTCTTGAATGATTTCATATGGCGTTTGATATTCCTTTGCTGCTTCCCGGACTCTTTCCCAGTGAGGATGGGTATTGGTATAATTACAGCTTGCCCATTCTTTTGGCCATATCTCTTTTGGGATGCACCTATTTTGCTGGAAAATGATTCTTTGTGCCTCGCTATACTCTTCCTCCATTGATAAAATGAATACGGGAAATTTCCACCAGAATGATGCCTCTGCTTGCGCTTGGAATTTTGCATTAATGATCTTCAATGGCCTATGAAACATGAATATTTTTGCTGCGTAGGAATCACTGAAACATTTCGTCCAATATATCCTAGGTTTGAACCATAGTAAAAATACTCTAAGGGCTGGTGCAATGGTATCAAAATCCTTGAAGATGTTGCATTTGAATTCCATGAAAATATAATACTGATGGCATAGGTACCAGAAAAACCATAATAATTCTTGTGGGAAATCCTTGGCTTGAGCTAAGAATATATGGCAGAACGGATATTCTGGATTGACACCATAAGGCTTGAGAATGGATCGTCCATATTGCCGGAAAACTTGAAGCTCATAATAAGTT
>MCJB01051117.1:0-30185 GCA_002018475.1 Nicotiana obtusifolia | reverse complement strand
GGGTCGAGGACCGAGCCTAGGCTGTATATGTAAGTTTTCAACTTTTATTAAGTACTTTGATTTAGTTTTATATAAGTTTGGAATACTAATTTAATTTTCCTTATAGAGTCGCTTCACAGCTGAGTTGGAAGAGTTTGCACGCAGCCAGCAAGCATCTTCGTCAAGCGAAACAATCCAACCGTCGGACGAGGATGCTGAGAGAATATGGACGCAGGCGGCTGGCGGTCCAAAAGGGGGGAGGGTATACGGGCTTCCATCTAAGCAATTCTACCGCTATAGGTGTGGAATGCACGGAATAGGCACCTCATCCGGAGGGGAGTCGCTTGATGGGGATGCCCTCGCCTCTATGCGGGCCCATGTAGAAAAGCTCACATCCGAGCTAGAAGCTTTAAAGCAAAGAGAGAAGGAGAGAGAAGCAAGAGAGAAGAAGAAAGATAAACTTAGAGATAAACAGTTTGCTGCTCTACAAGAGCAGATCAAATCTCTCTTGGCTTCTGGCGCTTTTCCTATTCCCCGATCACGGGAACCATCGCCGGATGGTCAGTCTGATGATGGCAATTGATCCGGCGATGGCGATGATGATGTAGATATGAGTTGACCTTGAATTGTAATAACAACTTATATAATGCATAAGTTCATTTGAACTTTAAACTTTATTGTTGTTTAATATTGTTGTTTAATGTGTTGTTTATTGTAGTTGTTAGTATCGTTGTTGTTTGATGTAGTAGTTCTTGTTGTTGTTGTTGTTTTAATGGTTTCAATGCATATTTTAGGAATTTGGCAAAACTGACAGGGGGTGTGGCTGGCAAAACTGCCAGTTTCTTGAAAAAATATACCAACAAAAGCGACCAACTTTGGTCGCCAGTTGGTCGCTATTTTGCTTAAAAAAAAACTGATTCTGCAAATAGCGACCAAAGTTGGTCGCCAATTTCAAAAAAAAAAATTAAAATCTGCTAAAGCGACCAACTTTGGTCGCTTATGAGCAGATTTTAATTTTTTGTATTTTGAAATTGGCGACCAACTTTGATCGCTATATGGCGACCAAGATTGGTCGCTATTGGAAAGGGACCAACTAAATGGTGACCAGACCATTGTGGTCGCTTTTTGGTCGCTTTTAGGCAAATAGGGACCAACTTTGGTCGCTTTTTCCGGTCGCTTTTTACCTGATTTTTAGTAGTGTATATTCTATATGAAATCTTACTTTATGCTTATGCAAGAGTTTGTTTTCACAACTTGAATTCGTTACCTTTAAGTTACACAACAATAACGATTCTCTTCACTAGAACAATTAATAAAGAGAGAAAAAAAATAAAAGAAAAAGTTTGGTAATTTTTCCGCATTAAAATCTCATGATTCGAGCAGAAAGCTACTCAGCGTTGAAGTAAGCAACACCGCTTCGTGTTCGTGCACTCAAAAGCTCTAGTTAGACTAATAAAATTAGTTGTTGATTGGTGTGATCGTTCTGTAGCACAATAAGATCTAGAATTAGTTGGACGCAATATTCTTACATCTAGCGGCGAAAGCGAAATTTTCAGCAAGAAAATTCATCATCTATATATATATATATATATATATAAAATTTCCTGGTTAACGGAGTTCAGATTGACCTCTTCCACCCTCTATCTCCACCCATGCTTACATTAGTTTAGCTTACCATTTATCGACATAGTTTTGTTTTTCTTCAACTATGATTGACTCGAAAACAAGATAACAATACATACATGGTTTATATGGCTGGTCAACTGTATATTTAGTCGTGACTACCTACTCAACAAAAAAAACATTTGCTAGAATCAAAGCTTTTGAAATACAAGGCATTTCTGGTTCATAAGATTTATGATGATCGTCGTTAACTACATGCTAAATCTTCTATTATCGTATATTTTTTTCGAATATTTTTTATTTGTTGGGATAAAGCTTTTCTTTGCAGGGTCTAATTGGTAATACACTTTATGAGCAATCGTCAGTCGTCCTAAAATAGTCCTCATAAAAAAATTTATTTTGTGGAAAAATTAATATTTATTTGAATATAGACGGTATTTCTTTATTCTTCTGAACACACTAAAACAAAGCAATAGAGTGAAAATAGGTCTCTCTCATGTTTTACAAAATTTGATCATCCTTGTATTGCACAATGTTAGCAGGGGTCAAAGGGCACATTCAATCACTTGCAACCTGCAAGAATTAATACACATATGAAAGGTGATATCTACTCCTACTTTTTTTATTTTTCTTGACAGCGCGCCTGAATAGGCTGCCTAAGTGTCCTGTTGCCAATTGAAATCAGGTCGTACGTAGTTCAAATCTGCTCCTACTGATTTAAGATTTTTGCTGCATGACCTTTCCGGCACTGGGAAGCAATTGTTTGAGAGGTGCTTTTTCCTTGAACAAGGGACAGGAGCATATCCTAATTTCTTTGTCAAAAGAAAACCTCAAAGAATCAATAAATGTTGAAAGGGAATAACACTCAGAATTACTCTATGCATGTGCTATGGAGGGAGATAATAAATATCTGGCAAAATAGTCGAAGTAAACAAAAGTCAGCAGTGGCGAAGGCAAAATTTCTATTAAGGAATTAAAAAAGATAAAGAAAAAAATTAAAAGAGACTTTGAACCTGCAACTTCAAAACTCAATGATATTAGTAATAACTAATAAGAATTGATTAGAGTGGACCATTGTCAGGACTCAGGAACAATAGCTGGAGTTGTTGTCTTTTTTCCAGAAACTATGTCACTCTCCACGGATGGCAATTCTAAGGATCATATGACCAATAAAGATTTGGAGGGAGAACCTTCACTAGGACAAAAATCAATAATTGCATTGCACCAATATATAGTGACATTTATATATAGTGTGTAGCTGTCATGAGAAGGTGGGATTGAACCTTTTTGGTGACTTTAAATGGATCAATCTTTATCATTCATCTTGTCTTGTTACATTTTTAGCAGATTGCATTACCAGATTCATCCAACTCAAATCACCCCAATGTAATCCCACAGCTAGGCTGTCAATGCTCCGAAAAAAGGTACCGACCACACTCTATGTTTACACCAACTCGTGAATAAATACATAACATATGCCTTTAAATACAATATTATCACTAAATTATACTTAATATAATTATAAGAAATTAATATAGTTTGGTGTCAACATCGGATACATGTAAATACTCATTGTACCTTTGATGTCAACATAGGTTGTTTTTAATTTCTCCATATTCTGTGAATGATTGGTCTTATGCAAGAATTCTATCATTTGAAGCACAAGACATCGATTTCTTTTTTTCTTTCTTTTTTTCATTTTGTGGGGGTGGGGTGGGTAAGAGATTTTTTAATAAATTATTTGAACAATCAGAGAGGATAATATAGCATAGTGATAAAAAATGATGACATTGATAAGCACTATTGGAGTGATAAAAAGTCCTATTCCTTTATTTAAAAAACTTCTAAGTATTTGAAATAGAGACATAATTTTCTTCTTCTTCTTCTTCTTCTTTTTTCACATTTATGCTTTCAGGTTGTTTCCCACTACATGTACAGGAACAAATAAGTAGAAGAAGGATTTAAGGAAAAAAAACGATAAGAAGGATAAATACAAGATCCTCAGAAATCTAATTGAAAAATCCTCATCCCTTCTTTCTTCCCTTCAAAGAACCTGCAAAAAGCACAAAGCCAAACCATTTATATATTAAAAAATACCATTTATTTTACAATACTAATTCAATAATTGAAACTAGCCTTTTTGAAATTTTAACTACATTACACACACCAGATTTCTCAGATGAAGCTTTCCCATTCAGAGATGTTTTCAAGAAACCAAAATGTTTCCCCAGAACAGATTTACCCTGAAAGAAAAAAGGATTGGCATTTGGCATAGAATGGTCTATGAATAAACCATGTGTGACAATAGAAAAGCAAAGAAGGGAAATAGAAAAAATACCTTGGAATATGTTCCAGAGTAGCTTGCTACTTGCTCCATGTAAGTTGTATCATTATAAAAACCTGTAGTATCCTGAAAACATGAGTGGCCAAGTTAAGTATCAAAGAAGAAGATTAAATAGAACTTGCCCCATTCTTCATATACGATGTGAGTGATGAGACATAATAGAGTCACTATAAGTATACTTTCTTTAATAATATAAGCTTTTAGATAACATAGTAACAAACACATCAACACTGTGGAGTTAAGGTATTACATTCCGTCCTACGTGTAATAAAAGAGGTAAACGCCAACGCCTGACCCACCGGGCGAGACAAAGTCTTCTTAGTCTTTCGCTTTTTTTGGTGATATCTATAAAAAGGAATACATGTCTCAAGGTAAATACCATCACAAGACGGCTTTTAAAGTAGGATTGAAAAAAGGCTGCACCTCAAGAGGGTGTGATATAGGCAACTAACACTGACGCAATTATTGATGGGTGATTCCATATAAGTCACACAAACACAATTTAACCGTTGCTCCAAGTCTCCGCTTAACAAGACGTCTTTTGATAAGTAAAAAAAGTTATAAAAAAAAGAAATTCGAAGTGGCAGTTTTTGGTTTGTAAGACTATTGACAATTGTATGATTGAACTTGCCTTGGGGGAAACTGCAGAACTAGCAGTATCATCAAGACAGAGATTGTGTTGTTTTCCACTCTGCTCTTTTATTTTCCTGTTCTTCTGCTTTGCCGTTGTGTATTCAGAAACCAAAGGATAAAAAACATGTCCATTTTCTTCAGAGTAGTATTCTTTATCCTCATGGATATTTGGTGGACCAGATGAAGCATCAGAAACCATAGACAAATCTTCTTCATCCACATATGCTGTTTTTCCCCTACCATCAGTTTCATGAATATTATTTCTCCCTATAATTCTATTGCATTTATCTGCTGAATATGAGAATTCATCAAAGTACATTGTCCAACCAGATTCACACTCATTAGTGCATTCAGAAGCCGATATGTTCATTCTTTAGACTTTCTTAGCAACAAATTCACCTAAAAAGATTTCAGCTTTGTTTCTTGAGAGTAGAGGCTCTTTTTGAAAAGAAAAGTTGGTGAAAAAGATTGAATTAAAGATTAAAATGGACTGTTTCCTCTTTGTTGCTAGTCTATTTATAAGGAGGGAGAAGAGAAGAGTAAGGTATATAATACCAAACTTAGCACTCAGACTAGTACACTGGTTTGTCGTTTGCTTTATCCATTGCCTTTATTGTTTTTTCTTTAATTTTGTGAAGAATCAAAATTTGCCAGTTGGCTTAGTAATGGGGTAGGGAAATAAAGAGAATAAGTCTTGGCCATTGGCAATTGATATTAGTAATACAGTGTTATGTTCAACAAAATTTTTGCAGCAGCCAGCCAGTAGGGTGTACAAAGGCAACCGACAAATTGCACAAAACTGATAATTCAAGCAAAATAGAGGGGAAAAACTCGAGTATGACTCGATTTGATTTAGTTTGGTGTTGGAAAAAAAAATCGACCATGATTGATTTGGTTTGATTTTAACTAAAAAAAAACCAAACTGCAACCAAATTTAATCCGACATTACATGTATAGAAGTTTTAAATATATTTAATATATAAAAGTATTTATTGTAGTGTAATTTATAAATATTTCTTAACATTTTCATAGTTTTATCTTTTATTATATTATTTTAAATTTGGACTTATAATTTTTGAATGCTTCTTAAGTTTTTTACTCCAGAAATGTTAGTAACTCAAATAAAATCTAAACCAAAATCAAATCAATATTAGTACTAACAAAAGACATTTAATTTAATTGTACTAGGAATGACCATAGTGTTGAATATCTGTTTTTTTAATTCTTCCATGGTTTAGAAAAAATGCATAACTTTTTTTAGTGTTTAGTCATGTAAATAATAGTACTTATTAGTCGTACTTATGTTATAATCTTTTTATTCGATATTTTAGTATAATATCATAAATCATTTCATATTTTATGTTGTTTTCTTGAAAAACACCTTATATAGTTCTGTCTTACTTGGATTAAAGAAATATTTGGAGCACAAATTCTATATTTTGTGCTATGAAGACTTTATGAAAAAAGAAACTTAAAAAAAACCCGAAAAACCTGAGAAAAATTGAGGTTAAAAAATTTGACTTTTATTGATTTGGTTTGGTCTTTAGATTTAATAACCCGACCCAATTGATTTTTAGGTTTTGTAATTAAAAAATCCGAACTAACCCGACCCAATTGATTTTTAGGTTTTGTAATTAAAAAATCCGAACTAACCCGACCTATATATACCCCTACCAGTTAGCATACTTCAACTATTTGATTTCAGAAATACCACAAGCCAGTTTTGAAGTACTTCTTTCCTCTCCTTTTTTAACTTTTTTAATATTGAAAATTTGTGTTTTTTGGAGTATACATTACATTTATGGCATATTTATACACATTAAACTACTCAATTGCAAAATAAAGGACCCAAAGTTGTTTCCCAAGTTGGCAACAACTTGCCACAACCATTGCATTTTTTACTACGAATTAACTTATATTCATTTGCAATGCAAAGAAAAAAAGCATCGTATATGTATATTAACCAATTCTAGCAAGCTACTTATTCTATCTTTTAGGTTACTAATATCATAGAGAGGTACTTGTAATTACCTTTGAAAATTCCGTTACACTGTCCATTTACAGAAGTTCAAACTCTTAACCACATCCACAATGGACACATTTTAAACGGACCATTTAACATTGATCTGCTACAACGAATCTCACTAGATCCCTGACATGCAACAAAAATCCAAATTATGTGCCTCACATGTAATTTTGTTCATATTTTTTATGGAACAAAAAGTTGTGTGGAAAACATATGAAAACCCAATTAACTGCATAACAACATTGAGCAGCATACAACTAGGCAGGAAATTATTTGCAATTATATAAAAACTACAGTTAGTTCTGCTGTAATACCAATTATATATATATGACCTTAATTGGATTGCAACTAAAGCCATTCTTGAATTATTATTCGCTGACATAACAGGACCATTAAAAACAAAATTTCTTGACTCCATTGGTTTCTTAATTGGCCATGATTGAAGGCTTGGTCTTTGCAGAGTTTACCAGTTTGTCCTAGTCTGCTTGACTTCGAAAATTTCCCAGTGATGCTCTATACCATAAATGCCAATTCTTGAAAAATAAATGCATATGGCCCATCATCAAGTGACAATAAGACAAGTTTTTTTTGGGACGTATATCAATCGGATTTAATTCCTATTCACTGATAGCGTAAAATTCGTTCACATTATTGGGTTATTTTTTAATTATAGGTAATTAGGAATTACATGTGTAGTTAGTAACCTGAACAATAAAACAGATAACCTTATGCAGCATGTTAAATTGAACAAATACTGTAAAATTTTCATTACATCGTCAGTGGAATGTACAAGCTAAATCCATATCAATATCATCTGCAAGCTCATAGTATGAAGGCACAAATAGTGCCCTTTTTTACAAAATCCAGAAGCAGTTGAAAAGATTTACTTACTGTCACTCCTCTTATTTTCGGGCGAGACTTTATTAAACCCTTTTGGTTGATAAAAGGCATAATAAAACTCGTAAAAGGGGTTTTTAATTTTGAAAGTGACAAAGAGAGGATTAATCAGGAAAATTTAGAGTCGCCACCTGACAATTGGTTCCGGTATGTCAGACCACCATTTTTAGAACTTAGACTAAAAGCCAAGTTCATACCAGAGATTTGGATAAAGGAATTCATTTGATTCGGGGAGAAGGTATTTGGCATTCCCCGAGTCCCATGAAAGTCACGGTTGCGTACTCGATTTAGTTGGCTTTTAATATATTTGGATTGAGATTAAAAAAACACACAAGAGGCTTGAGGTCATTCCCACCTAATGAAGAAGGAAAACAAAATCAAAATACTTCGAGTTTCACTTTTGGTCTTCACATACAAATACCTCGGGGCATTCCCCGGAATGTCAAATACATAAGCCCTTCGAGGCATTCTCCGGATAAATTTAACTAGGGAATGACCTCTCACCTCAAAATTAACAAACGTCCTAGCATTGCCTACCCAAGTGTGATCGGTCTAAACATGCTACTAGCGAGCAATGTAATAAAATAAGAAAATGAGATCTAAAATAAAGAAAGATGAAAGTTCAGTTCATGGCCTTGTTCTTTTAACTTTTATTTTATGCATTTAACCAAACCTGACCCAAAAACCCACGAAAAGACAGAAAAAGGGCAAGATGGTATCGCCAGTGGGGATACGCTAATCGCACATCCCTCATGCGAACCACATACTGCATATAAAGGTCGCAGATCAGAACAAAATCATAGGCAGAGTTCGACGTCAGAAATGCGATTCTATATGCGATCGCAAATCATGTCTGCGAACCGCAGATTACACGTCGAAATCGCAAATACAACAGAGTCCTGGGTAAAGTTCAAATATGCGATAATCAAGTCAAAAATGCGGACCGCATATCAGTTATGCGGTTGCAGATTCAACGCCAAACATAGATCGGTTTGATTGTTTATTTTGATTTTTCCATTGTTAGATGATTATATCAAACATCAACCACTTTACGCTATTCGCTAAGGTGTAATTTGAGCATATCAATTCACGAAGTTAACAAACTGGAGACAAATACCCACGACTCTATCGTATCTTAATCATACTAAACAAAATGAGCAAGAATTAAGAATTGAACCTGAATAAGAATTCGTAGTGATTTTGAATGTCGATACAAGCAGCAGGGCCACGAACCACGATCGGAACTCGAACTGGCAACTGGATCGAACCCAAGCACACCTCGATCGAAATTGATTCTTGAAAACCTTTCCCCAACCAGACCGAAGTCGAAGAAAGCAGAATTATATGTCCCTTCTGTTTTTCCGGTTTTATGAAATTTCTTGAAGGAGAAAATTAAAGTTGATTTGAACTCTTTCTTTGTGTTTTGTTTTACTGGAACTCAATTAAACTAGAACGACCTGAAAAACCCCCTCAATCTTGATTTTTCAGATTCGCCTCTCAGACCTCTCATTTTCGATTCCTCTGTTTCTGATTTTTTTTTGATTTTTTTATCTCTGTCAAAACTCTTTTCTTTCCTCACCGTGCTAGAACCCTTTTTTCCTTTCTCTCCAGGCTCTCTCTTCTTGCTCTCCAAGAAAACTCTCCAATTCTGTTGTAATCAGTAGTGCAGTCGTGTGTAATCGATTGTGTGAGCTGGGGAAAATATTCTGTTGTCAGAATTCTGTTATCGTACGTGGCAACAATGACAAGAAGGGGTTGGGGTTCTGTTGAATTTTTGGGCTTTATTTGAAATTGGGCTTCATAAATTTACCAAACTTGGGCCAAAACAAGCTGAAGATCTAATTTAAAATACCCACAAATAAGACTTTTCGTTGAATTAAGTAAAACATTATTAAAGATAAATTTGGGACTATATATTTTTGTATTTTCAATTTTGTACCTAAAAATAGAATTAAATTTAATAATAAGGTGAATTCCTACAGAAATAAGGTCAGATAATCCTTTTAAAAATACTATGATTTTTTGAGATAACTCTAACGTGTGGGTCAAAAATTACATGTCTACAGCTGCCCCTTTTTGACGGGAAACATGAAGTGTTTTCAAACAAAGAACAACAAGACATGTTTTTGACCCGACCCTTACTTGGAGACCAAAACTAAAAGGAAAGGGAATGTGACCGAGCTCTGGTATTTGAGCCGCCTACATATCCTTGGTTATAAAGGAATCAGGCCACGTGTAATTCTTAAGTGAGAAGAGCAATGGAGTACCGAGGTAGGGAATCGAGTGAAGTGCCGTCGAGGTTCCGGTCTAGGGTTCCTGCCATTACATCAAAAATAAAAGAAAAAATTACAGCAGAAGCAAAAGAAAAATACAAGATCCTATTTACTTCTTGTCTTGAATCTTCTTTGAATTTCTACTTGATCTTCAATATAGAACTGGAAAAGATGGACCCTGTTCTTCAGGCGGGCTCTTGATGCTTCTTGTGAATTTGAAGTGACTCTGAAATGGATTCCCTCGTTTTCCAGGTGGGTGCCTAATTTCCGAAACTTGATAGCATTCCCTCGTTATCCAGGTGGGCGCCTGATTGCTAAAACTTTGATGTATTCCCTCGTTATTCAGGTGGGTGCCTGGTTGCTAAAACTTGAATTGTATTCCCTCGTTATCCAGGTAGGCGCCTGATTGCTAAAACTTTGATGTATTCCCTCGTTATTCAGGTGGGTGCCTGGTTGCTAAAACTTGAATGTATTCCCTCATTATCCAGGTGGGCGCCTGATTGCTAAAACTTGAATGTATTCCCTCGTTATCCAAGTGGGCGCCTGATGTTACAACAAAACAAAAGAAACTTTTCTGTCCCAGTTTGGAACCTGAGTACATCTGTGAGAGTTAAGCGAAACATGGTACCTAAAAACTTCTAAGAACTTCAAAGCTAAATCCCATTATCCAGAAGGGTCCTGAGAAATTTAAAAACTAATTCCCATTATCCAAGAGGGTCCTGAGAAATTTTAAAACTAAGTCCCATTATTCAGGAGGGTCCTGAGAAATTTTAAAACTAATTCTCATTATCCAGGAGGGTCCTGAGAAATTTTAAAGCCAAGTTCCATTATCCAGGATGGTCCTGAAAACTTCAAGTTAAATCTCATCTTAAGAGTGATAACTTTAAAGATAAGTTATATTTTCTAAAGGGAAAACTTACACTAAAACTTAAAACTAAATCTCATTATCCAGGGGGGTCCTGAGAAAATTAAAAGCTACTTTCCATTATCCAGGAGGGCCCTGAGAAAATTAAAAGCTACTTCCCATTATCCAGAAGGGTCCTAAAAAAAAAATTAAAAGCTACTTCCCATTATCCAGGAGGGTCCTGAGAATTTTTAAATAAATCTCATTATTCAAGAGGGTCCTGAGAAATTTTAAAATTAAATCCCATTATCTAGGAGGGTCCTGAGGAATTTTAAAACTAAGTCCCATTTTCCAGGAGGGTCCTGAGAAATTTTAAATGATCTTACCTGGGCCATTCTCTCTCCTTGGAGGATTCCGAACAAAACTTCTTGCCCCTGAGCCATGCTTTCTTCATGGGAGGGCCTTGGGGATGGACAAATTTCATGCCCCTGTTTCATATAAATAAAATCTTGTTAGTTTGAAAATACGGTGGTTAATTTGTGGCGTCATTGCTAGGGGTCTGCTTCTGCCGACTGCCATGCTTCATCCAGATCAGCTGCTTTGAGCGACCAAGGAGTTGTTTGACCTTTGATTGGGACTGGACCACAAGATCTCTGACTGACCTGAATCCCTTACCCTTACTTATTGCATTGCATTTTCATTCTGAACGCTGCTACATCCTTGTGTTTTTCAAAACTCAAAAACCGCCTTATTGCCTAAACTTTAATTATCTGCATACCATTCATTCCAAATCCTGTTTCTTGTGATATGCTTGGCTGAGTTCCGCTTTGCGCAATTTAGAAGTTGGTAGTAAGCTCTGAAATCCTTTCCTGCTTGTTCTTC
Organism: Nicotiana obtusifolia; assembly: GCA_002018475.1. NCBI lineage: Eukaryota > Viridiplantae > Streptophyta > Magnoliopsida > Solanales > Solanaceae > Nicotiana > Nicotiana obtusifolia. Next base: position 18,684 of record MCJB01051117.1, on the reverse strand, counting down.
ATGGTCTAATTAGAAAGAAATTCATAAAGATAGACTCAAAAAGTAAAATATAATGATTTTGGGACAAAAAAGAATCAAAGGAAATCTTGAACACAGATGAAGGAAATTTAGAAAAGAAAGACTTATCTAAGGGAGACAGCCGACTCCAATGACCATGACATGCATTTTGGATTGATCAGCCTAATCCGTCCAACCAATTATATTCGGCTCATGACATGACTCTATACCTCAGAAACTAGCTTTTACTTATCCCATTTCTCTATAAAGTTGCAAGCCTATTCGACTTGTATTGTCCCGAAAGTTTTTCAACAACAAGCTTCTCTTATTTGTTTATCTTTCAACTCACCATCGCCTTACGGTGCCCGTGAGGTTTTTCACCAATAAGACTCTCTCATTTTAAATTTCTCTCATCTCACCATCGCCTTACGGTGCCCGTGAGGGTTTTCACCAATAAGACTCTCTCATTTTAAATTTCTCTCATGCACCCATGAACGAAGTGTTGCTCCTGATGTAAATCATGTCTCTATCTCACTTGAATCGGCATCCTCAAAGATTGATCGGAAGGTCTTTCTTTGGACCGTAATGTAGGCTTTTGGACAAGGTTAGAAAGAAAGGGTGGCATGAAGGCTCAAAATAATTCAAGATGACATAGGGGTCAAAATTACAACTTTTGGAATCAGATCTTTCCGAAACCAAACTTTTGTCCCAGTTTCTTTGGGGTCTGAGGGGAATTTTGATTTTTATTTTCATGAGACCGAACCATAAGGCTGCCTGCGTATCCTTGAAAGGAATCAGGTCAAACGTAGTTCAAAAGTGTTGTTTTGTTTTTGTTGTTCTTCTTTTTTTCTTTCTTTCTTTTTTTTCTTTGTTTGTTTGTTTGTTTCTTTCTTTCTTCTTTTTTTTTTTTTCGTCTGTCTTGTTTCTGCTACTAATTCCAAAAGAGGGATATGAAAGAAAAATAAATAAGGCTCAAAAGGGGTAGCAAAAGATGAAAGTATTTGGATAGCGGAACAAAATGCCTTCGTCATTTCAACTTTCAAGCATTCCAAGTACAAAATACCATTGAGAATGAGCAAAGAAATTATACGTAGTACCTCTTAACTGCATCAGAATTGATAGCCATATCTACACATTTGCCTTCCATGTCTGTTAAATGCAAGGCACCATTAGGCAACACTCTCGTCACAACGAATGGTCCTTGCCAGTTTGGGGCGAATTTGCCTTTGGCTTCCACCTGATGAGGAAGAATGCGTTTCAATACCATCTGGACCACTTCAAATTTCCGAGGACGCACCTTTTTGTTGTACGCTCTAGCCATTCTCTTCTGATACAGTTGACCATGACATACTGCAACCAGTCTTTTCTCATCAATCAGACTCAACTGCTCGAGCCGGGTTTTGACCCACTCGTTATCATCAATTTCGGCTTCTACAACGATCCGAAGAGATGGAATCTCAACTTTCGCAGGTATAACTGCCTCAGTTCCATATACCAGCAGATAAGAAGTTGCACCTGCTGAAGTGCGAACAGTAGTGCGATAACCCAGTAATGCGAAAGGCAATTTTTCATGCCATTGCCGAGAACCCTGAACCATCTTACGAAGTATCTTCTTTATGTTCTTGTTGGCAGCCTCGACAGCTCCGTTTGCCTTGGGGCGATACGGAGTGGAGTTTCGATGCATAATCTTGAACTGCTGGCATACCTCTTTCATCAAATGACTGTTGAGATTAGCAACATTGCCTGTGATGATTACCTTGGGAATTCCGAACTGACAAATGATGTTTGAATGAACAAAATCCACCACTGCTTTCTTGGTTACGGACTTGAAAGTTACAGCTTCGACCCACTTGGTAAAGTAATCAATGGCCACCAAAATAAACCTATGCCCGTTTGACGCTGCCGACTCAATTGGCCCAATAACATCCATGCCCCAAGCAACAAAGGGCCAAGGTGCAAACATTGTGTGCAACTCAGATGGGGGAGAATGAATCAAATCACCGTGTACCTGGCATTGATGACACTTGCGAACAAAGCTGATACAATCTTGTTCCATGGTGAGCCAATAATAACCTGCTCGAAGCATCTTCTTTGTTAATACATACCCATTCATATGTGGACCGCAAATTCCAGAATGTACTTCGGCCATGATAATTGAAGCTTCTTTAGCATCTATGCACCTCAACAGTCCTAAATCTGGAGTTCTCTTGTATAATATTCCTACGTTCAAGAAAAATCCACTGGCCAGCCGTCGAATGGTTCTCTTTTGGTCACTTGTAGCATATACCGGATATACCCCTGACCTGATGTATTCCTTGATATCATGGAACCAAGGCTCGCCATCGATTTCTTCTTCCACCACATTACAATAGGCATGTTGATCACAAACTTGGATATGTACGGGGTCGATATAAACCTTGTCTGGATGATGTAACATTGACGCTAGGGTGGCCAAGGCATCAGCAATCTCATTATGAATCCTAGGAATGTGTCTAAATTCAATTGACCTGAATCGTTGATAAAGATCATGCAGGCATTGTCGGTATGGTATGAGCTTCAAATCTCGAGTCTCCCATTCTCCTCGAATCTGGTGGACCAAAAGATCTGAGTCTCCCAGAACAAGTATCTCCTGGACTCCCATGTCTATAGCTAACCTCAAACCTAGGATGCATGCTGTTAGAAAATATGCCCAATGCTAGAGGGGGGTGAATAGCGTTGTAAGGAACGTTTAAAAATTTTCGCAAGATAAATGAAGAATTAAAAGCATAAGTGCGAAAATAAAAGAGTGAAGGATAAAGTGCGGAATTAAAAGAAGAACGAACACACCGATATATAGTGGTTCACTACAACTTGTAGCTAGTCCACTCCTCGAGAGACTCTCTCGAGTATTCCACTACCTTCGTTAAGCTTCCGGGTGCCTAACAAACCGTTGACAACACGAACGCTTGAGTCACACAAGCTTCGTCAACAACCAAGGAAGAATCTCTTCCTAACTACAACAAGGGACAACCTCCCAAAGGTGTAGGACGACACACAAACCACTCAAAAAGTGTTCTCTCAAAAGAGTAGATAGAGTGAAATAGTTTACGCTCAAGAACACAACTCTTTTCTTCAAGAAATGGCTCAAAATAGCTTCGATGATTATGAAAACTTAAAGCAATAGAATCTGATGATTATGAAGAAGTGTTATGTTTAAAATGAGGCTTGAAGGGGTCTATTTATAGCCCAAAAGCCTCAGGTATCCGTTGGGAACATTGGATAGGCTCCCATTTCAACATCTAGGAAACAAGAGCTAGAGGACAAAAACTGTACTGTCCGCTGCCAAACAATCGATTGTTAACTACAAAAAATCGATTGTCGTAAAAACTAGCCGTTGGGCTCCAATGGTAAAATGACAATCGATTGTCTAAGGCAGGACAACGATTGTTAAAGTCCACTGGAACAAAACGATCGATTGTCTATGCCAGACAATCAATTGTTGGCCAGTGTCCAATAATAATATCCCATAATCGATTGTCTTGACTAGACAATCGATTGTTGGCCTGACACCCAACAGAGATTTGGTCAAGTTTCGGTCGATTTGAAAACCATGAGTTTGACTTGATTGTTTTGAAAATGTTTCAATGTTTATTTTAATATTATGAAATCGTTTTTAGACTTTGATCAAAGTTCTTAAAAACGAGAGTCGGTTCGAGATCACATCAAGACTCAAGACAACGTCTTCGGTCTTCTATATTTTGATCTTCCAACTTCAATCTTTTTGCTCCAACGACCTGTTCCATTCATCGAGTTGTATCTAACGTCTTGAAAGCTTGACTCGTAGTCCCAACGAAGTCCATAGCAATCTCGGCGGTTTGTCGATGACGGTTTGTTGATTATCAAAACCTACAACAAAAATGCAAAGTCATTAGTGCTTCGGTTTCGTGAATGCGTTTTCCAATAATTTCCCCCTTTTTGATAATGACAAACCAAGGCGGGATATGCTTTCACTTAGCAAAAAGATTTTGTGTTTCAAAAATATTTTCAAAGTGTTTTCAAATTCTTTTCGATTTTAATTTTGAAAAACATTCCCCTTAATTTGTGCTTCCCCCTTAGCCCTTAGTTTGTGCATATCACCATAATCTTCCCCCTTTTGGCATTAGCAAAAAAAAAAAGACAACGCCACTAAAAGAGAAAATTGTATTGATGAAGGGAAAATGGAAATACAATGCATAAAGGAAAATATTTAAAAACATAACTAAAAGCATAATTAAAAGATAAGAGAGAAATAGAGCTAAAAAGCTCAAGGGGCGTCGTCCCCGGTTTCTTCTTCTTCTTCTTCTTCTTCTTCTTCTTCTTCTTCGCTCCCACTCTCTTCTTCCCGGGAAGAGGTTTCTTCTTCACTTGAGCTTTCCTTGGCTTGCTTCACTCCACTTGTTTGACCAACGACCGGATTAAAGTTCGTTGGTTTGGCGTTAAAAGTGACATGCCTAAGGAATGCTCGAAGACCCGCGTCAAAGTCATCCACTTTCCTTTCAATCCGGGTGAGGTGAGTGCTCAATCCTGCAATTGTCGTGGAGAGTGACTCAAGAGTCACGGTAGAAGTAGCAACTTGAGGAGGATCTTGAGGAGGCTCTTGAGGATGAGCTTGAATCCGACGTGGGCGACGTTCCGCACCCTTCTTGAAAGAAGAGTCCGTCACCGACCAATGCTTCGTGGCCTTGGTCAAGGGGCCAACGTTAACCTTGACCTCATGGAACGTGAGGATGTCCATGATAAGGAAAGCATAGGGAAGTGCTTCCCTCTCACGAATGGAGTCAAACATATGGATCATAATGAACTGTGTCCAATTGATCTCCGCCTCATTGATGATGGCATGCATCATCTTCACATCTTTCGGCCGAGAGAGTGGTGTGGGAGAAATTCCTCGGCTTAAGGATCCTCGTGACGATGTAGAACAGTAGCCGAAACTCCTCATGCATGTTCGTGATGGTTGGACGGCGGTTGGTTGTTCGGATGACTTGTCCACCAAGTCCGATTTCCTCCAAAAATGCTGCCTCATTGAAGGCCGTGCCTTCTCTTCCGATGTAGGTGCGGATGTCATCACCATCGGTTTGAAGCCCCACAATCTCCAAGAAGATTTCCTCGGAGAGGAAAATCTCCGTTCCATTGATGGAGGAGATGAGGTCCCCGTCTACCCTTCGAAGATTCGAGTAGAAAGCTCGAATGAGGTCCTCTTGGATGAACTCTTGGCTATTGTAGACGACGCCTATGAGTTCACGCGTGTTCAAAGCGTGAAGCAAACGAAGGAATCCTTTCGACTCGAAATACGCGGTCCTCACGTATCGAGGAGGGAGGATCTCCCGCTTCTAGAAGTGGTCTCGGAATTGTTGCAGCTCGGTCCGAGAGGAGAACCATAGGTACGATCCGTCCTTGTATTTGACGGTGTTCTTCGGCGGTTGGTTGCTTGGGGCTGCCATGAAGAAAAATATGAAGTGAGGAAGGGGAATGAACTTAAATCTGAGAGTATAAGTGCTCAAGAGTGTAAGAGATGAAGTAAAATGAGTTACAGACCCTTTTATAGAGGATGAGGGCCAAAGATCCGTTGGTGGGGCAATTTGGACAATTAATGCACTTCCAACGGACAAAAAACGGCTATACTTTCAAAACAACCCATCAAACAATCGATTGTTTGGACCTGACAATCGATTGTTGGGCCTTCCAACGGTCAGAATTTTCAAAAATCTGGCCTGACAATCGATTGTTTAGAGTGAACAATCGATTGTTCATGGGAAAATCGATTTTCTGTGCCTGACAATCGATTATTCATAGGACAATTGATTTTCTGTGCCTGACAATCGATTATTCAGGGGTTCTGGGACTTCCAACATTCCAGTTGAATTTGTCAATCGATTGTGTTGAAGCTGACAATTGATTGTGTTGAAGCAACAATCGATTATTTAGCTCCTGGGCCTCCTAACTGACTCTGACAATCGATTATGTTGAAGCTGACAATCGATTGTTGAACCTCCTGACGTGAAAAATAGTTTGTTGAAGTCCCAAACTTCCTCGGTTTTGTTCCCCCTTGCTCAAAGACTCATCCAAATGATGGGGAAACCTGCAAAAAAAATGTAAACGTCTCCGACGCTCAAGATAGTAATGTCCAATAACAAAGATGCGCACATTTAGATCATCGTGGAGTCAAGGATTCCGAGTTCGCTTCGAATGCGGAAGAACGACTCTTTCTCTAAAGGTTTCGTGAAAATGTCGGCTAATTGGTTATGCGTTTCCACAAACTCAATCTCGACATCACCTTTGAGAACATGATCTCTAATGAAATGATGCCTAATGTCAATGTGCTTTGTTCTCGAATGAAGAACGGGGTTCTTCGTGAGACTAATGGCACTAGTATTGTCACACCTAATCGAGATATGATCAAGACGTAGGCCATAATCCACGAGTTGTTGTTTCATCCAAAGGACTTGAGCACAACAACTTCCGGCGGCTACATATTCCGCTTCGATGGTGGATAAAGCAACACTAACTTGTTTCTTACTAAACCATGAAACTAACGAACTACCAAGTAAGTGACAAGTGCCGCTCGTGCTTTTCCAATCCAATTTGCATCCCGCAAAGTCCGAATCGGAATAGCCAACGAGGCGGCAAAATGAACCTTTGGGATACCAAAGTCCCACGTCCATCGTACCAACAAGGTATTTCATTATCCGTTTCACCGTGGTTAAGTGCGATTCCTTCGGACAAGATTGATACCGGGCACAAAGACAAACACTAAACATAATATCGGGACGACTTGCGGTTAGATAAAGAAGGGATCCGATCATACCTCTATATTTCTTGACCTCTACCTCTTTACCTTTCTCGTCTTTGTCAAGTGTTCTCGAAGTACCCATAGGAGTTGGCATTGCTTTGGCGTCAATCATTTCAAAGCGCTTGAGCAACTCCTTGCAATACTTTGATTGGCAAATGAAAGTGACCTCTTTCATTTGCTTCACTTGTAATCCCAAGAAGAAGTTAAGCTCACCCATCAAAGACATCTCAAACTCCTTTGTCATAAGCTTGGAAAACTCCTTGCACAAAGAGTCATTTGTAGCACCGAAAATAATGTCATCTACGTAAACTTGGACCAAGAGGATGTTATTGTTTTTATTCTTGATAAAAAGTGTGGTGTCATCCTTCCCCCTTTTGAACCCATTGTCCAAAAGAAACTTACTCAAACGCTCGTACCAAGCTCGGGGAGCTTGTTTAAGACCGTCGAGTGCTTTCTTGAGTTTGAAGACGTGATCAGGAAACTCAAAGTCTTCAAAACCCGGGGGTTGGTCAACATACACTTCCTCTTGAATAAAGCCATTGAGGAAGGAACTCTTAACATCAATTTGGAAAAGTTTAAAGTCCATAGATGAGGCAAAAGAAAGAAGTAAACGAATAACTTCTAAACGTGCTACCGGTGCATATGTTTCTTCGAAATCAATGCCTTCTTCTTGATTGTAGCCTTTAGCTACGAGCCTAGATTTGTTTCTAGTGATTACTTCATTTTCAACTAACTTATTTCGAAAAACCCATTTCGTACCAATTATCGTATGATCATCGGGTCTTGGCACCAATTCCCAAACGTCATTCCGTTTGAATTGGTTAAGCTCCTCTTGCATTGCCAAGTTCCAATGTTCATCGTTAATTGCTTCAGAAATGGTTTTTGGTTCAATTTGAGAAACAAAACCCATGTGAGTGATTGTGTTCCTAAGAGTGTTGCGAGTACTTACCCCTCAGTTGATGTCACCAATTACCTTGTCTAGTGGATGATCTCTAGACGTTCTCCACTCCTTAGGAAGCTCTTCTTTTTCTTCGTTTTGCTCCTCTTGAGGCCTCTCACCATCATCCTTCTTGGTATGGCTTGGACCTTCATCATCTTCAAGATAGATTCTTTCCAACGAATCTGCAAGATCATCACAAACATCCTTTCTCGGCAATCGAGGGTCACTTTCGGCAAAGACCACGTGTGGTGACTCCTCAATAGTCAAAGTGCGTTTGTTAAAGACTCTATAGGCCTTACTACGCAATGAACAACCAAGAAAGATGCCTTCATCGGATTTTGCATCAAATTTTCCCAAATTATCTTTTCCATTGTTATGAACAAAACATTTGCAACCAAAGACGCGAAGATGGGAAAGGTTAGGCTTTCTTCCTTTGTACAATTCATAGGGCATTTTCATGAGTATCGGTCTAATGACGGCTCAGTTTAACACGTAGCTCGCGGTACTCACGGCATCGGCCCAAAAGTATTTAGGAATTTTTGCCTCATTGATCATAGTTCTAGCCATCTCTTCAAGAGATCTATTCTTACGTTCCACCACTCCATTTTGTTGTGGTGTACGAGGGGCTGAGAAGTTATGATCAATGCCAAGTTCTTTACAAAAGACATCGAAATCATCTCTGTCGAACTCTCCCCATGGTCACTTCTAATGGCTACTATGTTACAATTCTTTTCATTTTGAACCTTTTTAGTGAATTTTCTAAAAACATCAAATGCCTCACTTTTGTGAGTAAGAAACAATGTCCATGTAAACCTAGAATAGTCATCAACAATGACAAAGACAAAGTAATTGCCGCCAAAACTCTTCGTCCTATAAGGTCCGATGAGATCCATGTGCAAAAGTTGTAAAAGCCTAGTCGTAGAAACCACATTCTTAGACTTGAACGACGCCTTTACTTGTTTTCCCTTTTGACACGCATCACAAACAAAGTCTTTTTCAAACTTAAGTTTTGGAATGCCAATTACTAAGTCTTTGGAGATCAATTTGTTTTAGTGACCCATGTTGATATGAGCTATTCTACGATGCCATAGCCATTTGTCTTCCTCTTTACTCATAAGGCACTTAGCAACATTTGATGAAGTACCTTCTAAGTAAACCATATAAATGTTATCAATTCAATCGCCTCGTAGAATTACCTCATTGTCACTAAGGCATTCTACGGTGCAAGTCTTAGAACTGAAAGTAACACGATTCCTCTTGTCACACAATTGACTTATGCTCAAGAGGTTGTGTTTAAGACCTTTAACCAACAAAACATCATCAATAGAGGAGGAAGGATTTTTACCGACCGAACCAATGCCGATAATTTTTCCTTTGTTGTTGTCACCAAAGATGAAATGTCCTCCCTCTCTTGGTTTGATACCCAAAAACTTGGATGCATCACCGGTCATGTGCTTGGAGCATCCGCTATCAAGGTACCAAAGTACACTTGATGCCTTCAAGCACACCTCTTTGTCTTCTTGAGGAGTATCCTCAATAGCCATGAGACAAAGATTAGCGACTTCCTCTCCATCGCTTGACTCGTTGCCGGAGTCATCTTCTTCACAAGACATGAAAGCCCTTTGCTTCTTGTTGGACTTTTTCTTTTCGGCTTTGGCATTTGGGCAATAAGGTTTGATATGCCCAACTTCTCCGCAACCGTAGCACTTTGGAGGTGCTTGCTTCTTGGCCTTTTTTTCTCGTTCCCTTCTCATGAATTTGTGGAACTTTTTGATGACCATGCCATATTCTTCATCATCAGTACTAGAGTCCTTGGCCTCCTTGACCTCCTCCCTTGAGGTTGATGACTTGAGTGCCAAGCTCTTCTTCTTCTTGTCATCATCAAAGACCATGGGCTTGTTGAGGTGAGTAGTTTCATAAGTGATGAGGTTACCTCTAAGCCCATCATAAATGACCTTGGTGGAGGTGGCGGCTTCTTGGATTGCGTCCACCTTAGATTGCCACTCCGGTTTGAGACTTCGGAGTAGATTTTCCCAAGAGCATCAAGATCATTGATGATGTTTGAAAACCATTCAAAGGTTTTCTCAATCTTTTCATCATCCTTCATCCTAAAAAGTTCATACTCATGGGTAAGGAGATCAATCTTAGCCTTTCGGACTTGGGACGTACCTTCGTAGGTGATTTCAAGTTTGTCCCACATCTCCTTGGCGGTCTTGCACCTTGAGATTTTTCGGTATTCATCCGGATTCACGGCACAATAAAGCATGTTGACAGCCCGTGCACAAGCTTCAACCTTCTTGATATCTTCATCGGAGTATTCTTTTTCCGGTTTAGGAATCGTCTCCTCGCCAACCTTCTTGGTGATTGGTTCCTCACCGTTTTTGATGATTAGCCATAATTTGAAGTCGGTGGCTCGTACGTATATCCTCATACGTTCCTTCCAATAGGTGTAGTTAGTCCCATCGAAGAGAGGTGGTCTCGACGTGGATTTCCCTTCACCTATCCCTGCGTACAAATTTCTAGAAGAAGCCATTATATCGTTTTCTCAACCGGTTAAGGCTTGAAGAGAATTAGGCTCTGATACCAATTGTTAGAAAATACGCCCAACGCTAGAGGGGGGGTGAATAGCGTTGTAAGGAACGTTTAAAAAATTTCACAAGATAAATGAAGAATTAAAAACGTAAGTGCGAAAATAAAAGAGCGAAGGATAAAGTGCGGAATTAAAAGAAGAACGAACACACCGATATATAGTGGTTCACTACAACTTGTAGCTAGTCCACTCCTCGAGACTCTTTCGAGTATTCCACTACCTTCGTTAAGCTTCCGGGTGCCTAACAAACCGTTTACAACACGAACGCTTGAGCCACACAAGCTTCGTCAACAACCAAGGAAGAATCTCTTCCTAACTACAATAAGGGACAACCTCCCTAAGGTGTAGGACAACACACAAACCATTCAAAAAGTGTTTTCTCAAAAGAGTAGATAGAGTGAAATAGTTTACGCTCAATAGCACAACTCTTTTCTTCAAGAAATGGCTCAAAATAGCTTGGATGATTATGAAAACTTAAAGCAATAAAATCTGATGATTATAAGAAGTGTTGTGTTTAAAATGAGGCTTGAAGGGGTCTATTTATAGCCCAAAAGCCTCAGGTATCCATTGGGAACATTGGCTAGGCTCCCATTTCAACATCTAGGTTGAAAACAAGAGCTAGAGGACAAAAACTGTACTGTCAGCTGCCAAACAATCGATTGTTAACTACAAACAATCGATTGTCATAAAAACTAGCCGTTGGGCTCCAATGGTTATATGACAATCGATTGTCAAAGGCAGGACATTCGATTGTTAAAGTCCACTGGGACAAATCAATCGATTGTCTATGCCAGACAATCGATTGTTGGCCAGTGTCCAATAATAATATCCCACAATTGATTGTCTTGACTAGACAATCGATTGTTGGCCTGGCACCCAACAGGGATTTGGTCAAGTTTTGGTCTATTTTGAAAACCATGAGTTTGACTTGATTGTTTTGAAAATGTTTCAATGTTTATTTTAATATTATGAAATAATTTTTAGACTTGATCCAAGTTCTTAAAAACGAGAGTCGGTTCGAGATCACATCGAGACTCAAGACAACGTCTTCGGTCTTCTATCTTTTGATCTTCCAACTTTAATCTTTTTGCTCCAACGACTTGTTCCATTCATCGACTTGTATCCAACGTCTTGAAAGCTTGACTCGTAGTCCCAACGAAGTCCATAGCAATCTCGGCGGTTTGTCAATGACGGTTTGTTGATTATCAAAACCTACAACAAAAACGCAAAGTCATTAGTGCTTCGGTTTCGTGAATGCATTTTCCAACACATGCTTCGTACTCGGCCATGTTGTTGGTGCAATAAAATTGAAGCTGGGCTGTTACAGGGTAGTGTTGCCCTGTTTCGGAGATAAGCACAGCCCCTATTCCGACCCCTTTCATGTTAGCAGCTCCATCAAAGAAAAGTTTCCAACCTGGCTTTTCATCGTGATCAACCTCGTCAACACACATGACCTCTTCGTTAGGAAAGTAAGTCTTCAATGGCTCATACTCGTCATCCACCGGATTCTCGGCCAAGTGGTCGGCCAAGGCTTGGGCTTTCATCGCGGTCCGAGTCCCATAGATGATATTAAATTCTGTAAGTAAAATCTGCCATTTTGCAAGTCTTCCCGTGGGCATTGGCTTCTAAAAGATATACTTTAAAGGATCCATGCGAGAAATGAGGTAAGTGGTGTGGGACGACAGATAATGCTTCAACTTCTGTGCCACGCGCAACATGTCCTCTCGAGCAGAGTGTACTTAACCTCATAGGGAGTGAACTTCTTACTGAGATAATAGATTTCTTGCTCCTTCTTTCCTGTGATGTCGTGTTGACCCAACACGGAACCAAAAGAGTTTTCCAAGGCTGTCAAATAAAGAATTAGGGGTCTTCCAGGCTCTAGTGGGACCAGCACCGGTGGATTCGACAGGTACCTTTTGATTTTATCAAATGCTTCTTGACACTCGTCAGTCCACCTGACTGCGGCATTCTTATTCAGCATCCTGAAGATGGGTTCACAGGTTGTCGTGAGCTAAGCAATAAACCTGCTGATGTAATTTAACCTTCCAAGTAGGCTCATCACCTCTGTTTTGTTCTTCGGGGGTGGTAATTCTTGAATGGCTTTGATCTTTGACGGATCCAGTTCAATACCGCGTCGACTGACCACGAATCCCAACAGTTTACCGGACGGGACACCAAATGCACATTTTGCTGGGTTGAGCTTGAGATTGTACCTGCGGAGCCTTTGGGAAAACTTTCTCAGATATTTGACATGATCAGACTGCTTCTTTGACTTTATGATCACATCATCTACATAAACCTCAATCTCTTTATGTATCATGTCATGAAACATTGTGGTCATCGCCCTCATGTAAGTTGCCCCAGCATTCTTCAAACCAAATGGCATTACCCGATAACAGTACGTTCCCTATGGCGTGATGAATGTTGTCTTTTATGCATCCTCCTCGTCCATCAAGATCTGATGATATCCCGCGTAACAGTCCACAAAAGACCCAATATCATGCTTGGCACAATTATCGATCAGAATGTGAATGTTCGGCAATGGAAAATCATCCTTTGGGCTTGCTTTGTTGAGGTCACGGTAATCAACACAGACCTTGGTCTTACCATCCTTCTTTGGTACTGGCACAACATTGGCTAACCAAATGGGATATCGAGTGACCCGAATAACCTTTGCAGTAAGCTGCTTTTTGATTTCTTCATTGATCTTCACACTCATATCGGTCTTGAACTTTCGCAACTTTTGCTTGACGGGAGGACATGCTGGATCAGTTGGCAATTTATGGACTACCAGATCAGTGCTCAAACCCGGCATCTCGTCATATGACCAGGCAAAAATATCTTTGTACTCAAACAACGTTTTGATTATTTCCTCCTTCCTTTGTGGTTCTAGATGCACACTTATCTTGGTTTCCCTAACATCATCCTGGTCCCCTAAATTGATTGCTTCAGTCTCACTCAAATTAGGTTTCGATTTTTCTTTAAATTGTTTTAGCTCTTTACTGATTTGCTCAAATGCTGCTTCTTCATCATATTCTATCTCATCATCTACTTCTTGTATTGTTATTTCAGAATTAGATTGGCTTTTAAAACTCGGCTGAAGCATAAAAAGAACTGTACAAAAGAACAAAATAAAACACTATTAAGAATAATGGAAAACGGGCAATTGCATTTCATTGAAAATAAAAGGATAGAAAGGTTCGAGCATCAGAATAAGCAAAACTTAAAAAGAAAGATCCGGATTACAATCCTAGAATGACCTAGGTAACAGAAAAGGAAATAAAGCAAACTACCAAAACTCCTTCCTGGTGGGGAGAGGAGTAACTTCCCAATTGCTAAGCTTCACGTCTGGTCCGACAAGCTGCACATCTGCTTTACTAGAGCCTTCACCAACCTCTACCATATTGACCTTTTCGAAAAGACTTCGGATCCCCTTGATTGTGTCTTCATCAAGATTGACCACAGGTTCTGGGAGCGGGGAGGTTGGAGGTTTTTCGGCTCCAGGTTTGGTAAAAGACTTGGAGATGTGTGGGACGGGCTTGGAGAGAGACCATACTTTCTATTTCGAATTCCTAAACCTTTTCATGTCTTCCTCTGTGGGCGTGAATCCCAAATCAAATGTACCATAATTCCCATTGGGGCATATTGGATGCACAATACCCTGCAGAGATGATCCTAGACCCTTGCCCGGCACAAAACCATTCTTCAACATTTCATTCGCAACCATGACAGACGCGAAGGATAACTTGGGACCCGGAATGCATTTTCCTTCAGTGATCTTATTAATAGACACTGTTTCAAGAGTTTGAAAAACCCAAGGTCCTTTATCATCTTCAGCTTCAACAAACGGAACAATTGTGTCATTGCAAGCTGACAAATCTTCCTCACCGTGCACAACTATTTCCTGCATGTCCCATTCGAACTTCACCATTTGATGTAGAGAGGACGGGACTGCCTTAGCAGCATGCATCCAAGGCCTTCCCAACAGTAGATTGTAGGAGACAGCCACATCTAACACTTGGAATTCCCTGCTAAACTCAACTGGACCTATTGACAATTCGAGCATTATATTTCCAACAGAATCTTTACCTCCCCCATCGAAGCCTCGAACACGCACGCTGTTCAAATGGATTTTTTCGGTACCAATCTTCAGTTTTTGCAGAGTAGACAAAGGACAAATATTCGCACTAGAGCCGTTGTCAACTAAAACCCTTGAGACAATAGAATCTTCGCACTTCACTATGAGATAAAGAGCTCGGTTGTGTTTTGTACCCTCAATAGGAAGTTCGTCATTCGAGAAAGTGATCCTATTTGTTTCGAAAATCTTACCAGCTATCTTTTCCAAGTGGTTCACTGTGATCTTATCAGGAACATGTGCCTCATTTAAAATCTTCATCAAGACCCTGCGATGTTCATCTGAGTGTATTAGCAGAGACAAAAGAGAAATCTGAGCTGGTGTTTTCCTCAACTACTCTATAATGGAATAATCCTGTCCCTTCATCTTCTTCAAGAACTCCTCAGCCTCTTCCTCGGTAATCGGTTTCTTTACTGGCAATTGACTATCTTTGAATGGCTTGACTTTCCTTAATTCCTCCGGAATAAAACATCTCCCAGAACGAGTCAATCCTCCAGTTTCATTTACTTCTTCCTCCGCTTCTTTTCCTTTGTATGTCACCATCACTTGTTTGTAATTCCACGGAACAGCCTTGGAATCAACCACCGGCAGCTGAGTTACAGGTTTAATGATGATAGGGGTAATAGGATCCCCTTGCACAACTATGACAGGCTTACTTGGAATCCCTGGCACTATCACTTTTGAGTTTCCTGGACTGGCCTCAATATCTTTTGGCATCCCTTTCACGACCAACACCGGTGATTTCAAATTGAGCGAGCTCAGCTTTTCTGTTGTCCCTTCAACTATCACAGGCTTTGCTTTGGTGGAGTCTAGATCCTTAACCAAATTATTTTCACTGGCCCGAATCATCATGACGGACTTATAAGACTTCTTGGGTTCCCCGTCCTTGCAAACTACTTCAATCATATGTGTCTCTTCATGGGTCGGCAGAGGGTTCTGGTTGATGTTTGGAATGTCTGGGCTTTGGAATACAATTTGGTTTGTATCGATGAGCTCTTGGATCGCCCGTTTCAGGTGCCAACACTTCTCTATGTCATGGCCTGGAGCATCAGAGCAATAGGCACATCTTAGGGAATAATCAAGGTTCTTTGGAGGGGGATTTAGTATTCTTGATTCAATTGGCCTCAAGATGTCCAACTGCCTTAACCTTTGGAATAGACTGGCATAGGATCCTCCAAGCGGGGTAAAAGTTTATTTCCGTTGTTGCCTCTCTCTCCTATACTCTGGTCTTGGTCGAAAATGTGGACCATTGGGGTTTTGATAAGGTTGTGGATATGGATAGGTATTTTGTGGAGCTGGGTAGGTAGTCTGTGTGACAAGGGCACGCCATTGTGGGTAAGGAGGGGGTTGAGCATATGACTGTGCATGGTGAACAAAATATTGGGGTGGTCTGGCTAAGTCTTGGGGGTTTTGCGGGGAAAAGTAATGTTGAGGTGTATTATATGGAGTTTGGGTGTAGGTTTGAGATCGGGATTGAGGATAGGTGTATTGGTGAGGTGAACCCCTCTGGCCCTGCCATGATCCGGAGACAACCATAGCGACATCTTCCTTCTTCTTCTTCCCTAGCAAACTTCTTCTACCACTTTGGATTGCCTGGGTAGTTGCTTTTATAGCAGAATAACTCATGATCTTACTCGACTTGAGCCCTTCTTCCACCGTTTCTCCCATCTTTACCACATCATTGAAAGATTTACCAATGGCTGAGATCAAATGTCCATAGTAAGTGGGCTCCAAGGCTTGAAGGAAGTATTTAACCATCTCGTCTTCTTCCATCGGAGGATTGACTCGTGCTGCTTGCTCTCTCCAACAGAACCCATATTCTCTAAAGCTTTCACTCCGCTTCTTTTCCACCTTGGTCAGAGATAGGCGGTCTGGAACAATGTCTATATTGTATTGGAAATGTCGGCCGAAGGCCTGGGCCATATCATCCCAAGTGTATCACCTGTTAATGTCCTGACGGGTGTACCATTCTAAAGCTGCCCACTCAAACTTTGGCTGAAGTAGGCCACTAGCAATTCCTCCTTTCCTCCGGCGCCTCTCATTTTGCTGCAATAACCCCTTAGATGGGTAGGTATTCTGTGGGGCAGGGGCACGCCATTATGGATAAGGAGGGGGTTGAGCATATGACTGTGCATGGTGAACAAAATATTGGGGTGGTCTGGCTAAGTCTTGGGGGTTTTGCGGGGAAACGTAACGTTGAGGTGTATTATATGGAGCTTGGGTGTAAGTTTGAGGTTGAGGTCGAGGATGGGTGTATTGGTGAGGTGAACCTCTCTGACCCTGCCATGATCCGGAGACAAACATAGCGACATCTTCCTTCTTCTTCTTGCCTAGCAAACTTCCGATACCACTTTGGATTGCCTGGGTGGTTGCTTTTATAGCGGAATAACTCATGATCTTACTCGACTTGAGCCCTTCTTCCACCATTTCTCCCATCTTTACCACATCATTGAAAGATTTACCAATGGCTGAGATCAAATGTCCATAGTAAGTGGGCTCCAAGGCTTGAAGGAAGTATTTAACCATCTCGTCTTCTTCCATCGGAGGATTGACTCGTGCTGCTTGCTCTCTCCAACAGAACCCATATTCTCTAAAGCTTTCACTCCGCTTCTTTTCCACCTTGGTCAGAGATAGGCGGTCTGGAACAATGTCTATATTGTATTGGAAATGTCGGCCGAAGGCCTGGGCCATATCATCCCAAGTGTATCACCTGTTAATGTCCTGACGGGTGTACCATTCTAAAGCTGCCCACTCAAACTTTGGCTGAAGTAGGCCACTAGCAATTCCTCCTTTCCTCCGGCGCCTCTCATTTTGCTGCAATAACCCCTTAGATGGGTAGGTATTCTGTGGGGCAGGGGCACGCCATTATGGATAAGGAGGGGGTTGAGCATATGACTGTGCATGGTGAACAAAATATTGGGGTGGTCTGGCTAAGTCTTGGGGGTTTTGCGGGGAAACGTAACGTTGAGGTGTATTATATGGAGCTTGGGTGTAAGTTTGAGGTTGAGGTCGAGGATGGGTGTATTGGTGAGGTGAACCTCTCTGACCCTGCCATGATCCGGAGACAAACATAGCGACATCTTCCTTCTTCTTCTTGCCTAGCAAACTTCCGATACCACTTTGGATTGCCTGGGTGGTTGCTTTTATAGCGGAATAACTCATGATCTTACTCGACTTGAGCCCTTCTTCCACCATTTCTCCCATCTTTACCACATCATTGAAAGATTTACCAATGGCTGAGATCAAATGTCCATAGTAAGTGGGCTCCAAGGCTTGGAGGAAGTACTTAACCATCTCGTCTTCTTCCATTGGAGGATTGACTCGTGCAGCTTGCTCCCTCCATCGGAATCCATATTCCCTAAAGCTTTCATTGGATTTCTTTTCCATCTTGGTCAGAGATAGGCGGTCCGGAACAATGTGTATATTATATTGGAAATGTCGGGCGAAGGCCTGAGTCATATCGTCCCAAGTGTACCACCTGTTAATGTGTCCTGACGGGCGTACCATTCTAAAGCTGCCCCACTCAAACTTTGGCAGAAGTAGGCCACTAGTAATTCATCTTTTCCTCCGGCGCCTCTCATTTTACTGCAATAACCCCTTAGATGGGCCACAGGATCCCCATGTCCGTCATACAAGTCGAACTTGGGCATCTTGAACCCGGCAGGTAGTTGGACATCAGGAAACAAACATAGATCTTTATAGGCCACACTAACCTGATTTCCCAACCCTTGCATATTTCTCAATGATTGCTCGAGACTCTGTAGCTTCCTAAATATCTCCTCCTGCTCTGCGTTCTTGGGTGGTTTATCAGTCTCGACATGAGGCTCAAACTGGTAGGTATAGGAGTAAGGGTCTAGGACTTTGAAAGTGGGCTCCGGTGCATGGTAATGGGCATCTGGGGCGGGAAATGCGGGCTCACTAGAGGATCGATGAAGGGTAGTTTGTGGTGGGGGTACAAAAATAGGAACAGATGTTGGAGCAGGGTACGAGGTTGTTTTGACTGGTGGAGCATGAAGAGTTTGGGCCGAAGTGCCGGGGTAATTGTGGTAAGGGGTGAAACCAGGTGCGTGTTGTGGGGAAAGATCAATGATATTGGCCATCTGAGATTGAGAAAGTGGTGGAATGGAAGCAGGGTTTTCTGTGTAATTGGTGGGAAACGAGGGTGGAGGGTGTCCCTTAATCCATGCTTGATACATTTCTGCCATCCGATGCTT
>MCJB01051116.1:15194-25657 GCA_002018475.1 Nicotiana obtusifolia | reverse complement strand
GGGGGGGGGGAGAAGAAACGAACAGGGAGAAAAGAAAAGGCAACGAGATGGGGTGGGTGTGCTGGGAAGAACGAGTCTCTTGTTTTGCTTTTGTTTATTGGTTTTTTTTTAAAAAACTTTTTTGGCTTTATTTTTTCTTCTTATTTTAATAATTTATTGTACAAAATATTCATATTCACACTCACTGCCTAGCGTGAATTACACCATTTTATCCAAATTAATGTTTTATTGTCACATGTGCTCGATCAATAATCAGAGGTATTTAAAAGTTATGTTTTGCATAATTTAAGTGTCCGGTTAAAATTTTATAAAGTAAAAAGACCGATATAATAAAATGATACTGATACAAATGCCAATTAGGCTATTCCGCCAAATTTTATTGTCAAACATTGCTACGAAATAAGCTGGCAACGAATCCATTTAAAATCTCTATAAGAAATAAAAAGGTACTCTTAAAATGAACTGCACAAAATTTGTAAAAGATAATTCGAATAAAAAAGTTCCAATTGACCGGTGCTCTTCATTTTCTGCAGGTCAAAGATTTAGTTGAGCTAAAGGACATGAACCTCGTCAACTTGATAGGAAAGCAAAAGAAGCAAATAGGAAAGACAAAAATGATAGGAAAAGACAAAATTAAGCAAACACGTATTTCCTATTATTTTGTCAAATTAAATAACGTCTAAAATGTTCAGCTTATCAAATACAGTAGAACCTTTATTGTCGGATCATGAAATATTATTATTTTGTAGAGGTATTATTTAATCGATAATTAATATTTATTAATTTAAAGAGTGTTTTCGAGATTCAATGAAAGTTAATTTTGATTACATCAAAATTATTATATCTTACTAATTTATGTATTATATTTATTGAATGAATATAAAAAATAGATTCATTATACATAAAGTACAATGTATGATATATGATTCATTGTGATATTTTTTTAATTAAATGATTCATTGTTTATTCATTGTACTTAATAAATTATTGTAATGTTCATTGTTTCTTAATAATCAAATATTATTCATTGTATTTTTACTAAAAACATTCAATGTATGATGGTGAGAGAATAAACTATATAAGCAACATAGAACATTTCTTCATTATTGAAACGGTTATGGTTTCTTGCTAGCCAGATGTGCCAGAAGCAAAAAGGAAGGATGTTTTCCCATGGGATAATATTGATAAAAGAAAGCTTCTTTAGCTTGTTACAGGTTATTGGCCAGCTCTGAGCGGAGAATACGGGATTCAATTGCTGACTTTCAGTTCCCTTGGCTAGTATTTCATGCCAAAAGTGGGTTACGTTGGGGCATTCAAAGAAGATGTGGTCACTGGTTTCAGGACAAGCTGAGCAAAAACAACATTGAGGTTTGCCATTAACCCCAATTTTGTGCAGGAAGGCTCCAATAGGCAGCCTATCTTGGGCAAGTAGCCAGATAAAGTTTTTGATTTTGTTAGAAACTTTTAACTTCCATATCCAATTGAAGTTACCTTCCTCCTCTTTCCACAAAATTTATTTATTGTTGCTAAGGAAGGTATAGGCTGATTTGATGGTGGAAGACCGATTTGGAGTCAACCCCCATATTAGCCTGTCTTCCTTGGCAGAGTTAGTAGGGATGAAAGTTGATTTGATCATGTTAGTAATATTCTCAGGGATGTCTATAGAGATGGATGAGATATCCCAGTTCCCAGTATTGTAGACAATGTCCTCTTTGGTAGCTATGTCATTAGGGGAAAGGACCCTCAATCATGTCCCTAATTGCTGGTTGGTTTGGGACCCATGCATCATTGATGAAGCTCACCCTGTTTCCCTTATGGACAACCCATCTACTGGCCTTGTTGCATGTATCCCAGCCCTAGAGGATACATTGCCAGATTAGAGATTTTGGCTTCTTGGGGGTATGGTTCCAGTTACGGTGCTTTGAGATCAGGACTCTAGCCCATAAGCTGGAGGTGTTATGGTAGATCCTCCAAGCCAGCCCAGCATAGGAGGCTTTATTTTTAAGCTCAAGTTTCTGCAAACCTAGCGCACCATAAGACTTCTGCCTAGTGACTTTGTCCCAGCTAACCAGGTGCATGTTTTTCTTGTTTGAAGTTGTGCCTAGGTAAAATTCCTTTGAATTCTATCAATTTGTTTGGTAGTCTTAGTGAGATATTTGATGTATTGCATAACATGACTTGGGATGCTACTAAGGGAGGCTTTGGCAAGGATGATTCTTCCAGTCATATTTAGATAATTTGTTTTTCGACCAGCCAATTTGGATTGCATATTGTCTAGTATGAATTGGAAGTCAGTACTAGTGGGTCTCCTAAGGAACATAGAGAATTCTAGGTGTTTCCCAAAGGATGTAGTAGCTTGGATTGACAGGGTATTTATGAGGCATTCCATTGTGTCAGGCTTTGTGTTAGAGAGAAGAGAACCCTGGACTTGGTGAGATTGATTTTTTGCCCAGAAATCTCATTTAAGGCCTGCAGGATATAGTAGATTGCGGTGCAATTCCTAATATTTGCTTTTGCAAAGAGAGTATAGTCATCAGCAAAGAAGAGGTGAGAAATTTTTGGGCCAGACCTACTGATACTGATAGGGAGCCATTGTTTATCCTGGACAGTTTTATCAGTTGACCCGGAAAGCCTCTCTATAACCAGAATGAACAGGTAAGGGGAGATTGGGTCCCCTTGTCTGATGCCCCTAGAAGGCTTAAAGGTGTTTGTTTTGCCCTCATTTACTAGGATGGAGATGTTTGATGAGCTAATGCAGGATAAGATTAAGTTAGTTAGCCCAAGAGGGAAGTTGAAGGCATGTAGTGTGTCCTTAATGAAGGACCACTCCATCCTGTCAAAAGCTTTCTCTAAGTCAATTTTGAGAATCATATGAGCTTGGTTCCCTTTCATTTTGCCAAAATGAGTGATGTATTCTTGGACAATGATGGCATTATCAGATGCCCTTCTATTGGATAGGAAACTAGCCTGGCTAGGGCCAATTATAGCAGATAGAAGGGGCTTGATCCTATTAACAATGATCTTAGTGATGGTCTTGTAGATGGTGCTAGAAAACCTATTGGTTGGAAGTTTTTTAGCATAGTGGCTTGGGAACACTTAGGAATGAGACAGAGGAGATTTTGGTTCATGATCTCATACATGGAGTGTGTGTCAAAGCATAACTTACAGAAGTCAACTACTGAGTTCCCCACAATGCTCTAGTACCTTCGGTAAAAAAATGGGTGAGGCCTATTAGGGCCTGGTGCCTTGAAGATTTAAAGGAGAAGATGGCCATTTTTAGTTTCTAACCTCAAGGGGCCTATCCAAGTTGTCACTTTGATAGTCTGAGAGAATATGAGTCATGCCGGTAGTGGAAATAAGAGTTTGTGTGTGGGAGGAAGTGTAGAGGTTCCTGAAGAAGTGCATTATAAAGGCCTTAATCTCCCCTTGGTCAGGGAGCCAGTTTTCACTATCCTCTTTGAGGGACAAGATCTTGTTCCTTCTTCTCCTATTGAGGGCGGAAGTGTGGAAAAATCTAGTGTTGGCACCACCTTCAGTTAGCCAATTGACCATTGACTTAAGTTTCCAGAAGTCTTCGTCATTCTTGAGGATGGAGTCAAGCTCTCTAGTCAGGTTACTTTCTAGATTTAGCAGGTAATAGCTGAATCAGTAATTTGGTAATTTTTGGATCCCAGCAATTCTTGCCAGGATCCTTCTCTTTTTGTGAAAGATGTTACCAAAGGTGTGCCTGTTCCACTGGGTCACAAGGCTTTTGAAGGTTTCAGTTGATTGGATTAGGGGGGAGTTATTAGTGAAGGCCTCATTGATGATACTAGGGAAGGAGGGGTGGATAGTACACATTGATTCAAACCTGAAGGGTCTGTTAGAATTATTGAAAGAATCCCCCTTTAACATTATTTGAACAAGGCAGTGATCTAAGTGGGTCCTAGGGAGATGGTTAACACTAGCCTTAGGGTACTGAGAAATCCAGCAGTCATTAGCAAAGCACCTATCTATCCTTTCTAAGATTAGATTACTCCTATTTTTGTATCTTTTGTTAGTCCGGGTGAATTTACTTCCTTTGTAACCTAAGTCAACTAGTTTGCATTCATTGAGGCAGTTCCAAAATAGGTTACTACGACTTGAGTTGATGGGGTTACCACAAAATTTATCCCTAGCTTTTAATACCTCGTTAAAGTCTCCACCTACAAACCAGTTCCCAATATTGCTTTTGGAGATAGTAACCAGACTTTCCCATAACAATTTCCTATCAGCTAATATGTTGCTAGCAAAAATGACTGAATATAACCAAGAGGTGTGGGATGGGAGTACCTTCACCATGACATAGATGCCCTGAGGGATAGTAGATACCTCATCAACAGTGACGCAGTCCTCCTTCCACATCATAACTGTCCCAACAGACAACCCTACTGCCGAAGACTGGATAAGTATATCAAAGTGTAGTTCCTCAGTCAGATTTTTATGGTCAGCCATCTTAGTTTCTAACAAAACCAGCAATGTTGTCTTGTGAAGCTGAACCATGTTGAGGCGATGTCTCCTGAACTCTGAGTTGTTTCCACCCTTAACATTCCATATGATGTAGTTCATCAAGGGTGGTTGGCCGTTGGGGGATTGGTTTCTGTGCGGCTTCTCCATTCCCTGAGGAGACCTCGCTAGTTTCTTTTGGTTCCTTTTCTTCATGCTTAGAATTGGGGTCATATTGAGGAGTGCTTTGGTCACACCCTGGGTGTGGTGAGAGACTAGGCTCAGATCATACCTGGTGATGGCTCTGGGACACAGCAGCACAAGCACTTTGCTACTCTCGACACTGAACTCGATTACTCTGACTGAGTCCAGTAGGAGAGAGTCTGTGCGTAGAGGGTCGTAGGTTGTTCCTTCCATCTTTGGTGGGCTTTCCTCTTTAGAAGCTCTAAGGCTTTGTTGATCTCCTTTGTAATGTTGGTGGGGACTAGGTTCTTCTCTACTGGAGTAGAAGGTGATGGAGTTTGATGAGATTGAGGCTCGATAGTCACAAACACTAGAAACGTTGATGGGTCCTCTATTCCCTGGTCTGGGAAGAAGGGGACTGACTAGAACGCTTGGGAGAAGAGGCTGTTGATCATTGGTGGGTTCAAATTGGGTTGCATGTTGCCATTGCTTGTTGTTTCTTGCCATAGGCTTGGGCCAAAGGCTACCAAGGCTCTATTAGGGCCTCCACCATAACCCACGCCAGATACACAGGGTTTTGGACAATCAGGGTTACTGGTTGATTTCCTAGGGTGAAATTGTAGGTTAGACCTTGTCCTTGAAGTGCCACTTTCAGCCACGATGTCAGTGATTGGTCCGGTGGCAGTGGAAGCGACGTCACAATAATGGGTGGCGGTTGGGTTTTTTTCATTTTTGTGTTTTTTTGTTTAACTCTTTAGGTAAGATCGGGGGTTATGTTAAGGAGCCAGCTCATAATGGCGTCGTTTGGTGTCAAATCTAAATCAATGGAAAGGTCATCGGTTGTTGCATCTA
Source organism: Nicotiana obtusifolia (assembly GCA_002018475.1). NCBI lineage: Eukaryota > Viridiplantae > Streptophyta > Magnoliopsida > Solanales > Solanaceae > Nicotiana > Nicotiana obtusifolia. Next base: position 20,158 of record MCJB01051116.1, on the reverse strand, counting down.
GAGAAATGGATTTGAAATTAATGTGGTATTTGTTGGAGTGGACGGAAGGTGTCATGTCACCTGAGATTGGGTGGGTTCTCAGGTGAGGCACCTGAGTGTTCATGGAGTGTGGTGAGTTTTCCCCATTAGAATACTCCATTGGGAGGGTGTACGGGGTGTGTAGGTATTTGGGTAGGGATAATTATTAGGGCTGGGTGGTTCTAATTGGATATGGACCCCGGTGGTTGATTGGGTATTGGCGCGGTGGCCCAAGACCATATCTTTAGCTGGGTATATGTCTGGGGTTGAGCTATTAGTAGGGGCCTCCTGGCAGGCACCATTAACAAGCCCAGCTGACTTTTCGATACCAGCTCCATCGGGCCTCATTCCCGCCTTGCGTTTGGCGTTGTACCTGGGTTGGGGCCTCGCGTGTTGGGCTACTGGGGAGTGGAGGATTGGGTTTTGTTTGTTCACAGGGCCACTGAGCCTATTGTAATTTTTGGACTGCATATTATTGGGCTTAGAATTATATTGAAAAGTTTTGGTTTCCAGAAACTTACCAGAGTTTGCATCGAATATTTTTACTTGGATCTTTTGTGATTTTTGTATATGATGCTGATTTTTTTTGTTTCCATTGTTCCTTTCTTCATTGGTTGTTGGCTGGTTTTCTTTCGTCTAAGGAAAGTGACTGTTTTCCATCCATCGTCCTCTCCTACCTTGTTGTGTATTCCTGAATTTTCAGGGGCTTCTTGTGACGGTGATGGTTGAAATTTTTTGAAATTGTAATTTTTTGTTGTGTGGCCAATTATTCCACCCGTTGTACATAACTTACCTTCACCTTCATAAATTACAGCTTGCTTACGGTCAGCAATGATTACTGATGTTTCCGCTGGGGTTTCAAGTGGTACTTAGCTACGGAAGCGTGCATATCTTCCTCTCAACGTGGAGGATGTGCATGAATCGATTTTGAGTAGTTTGCCAAGTTTCCTACCAACTTTTTCCAATATTTCTTTGTCATAGAATTCTGTTGATAGTTGGGGTAGGCGAATCCATATGGTAGTGAAAGAGGGTGTAGCTTCTTATGGGACGAATTTTGGTTCCCATTTACGCACTGATAAAAAATTCCCAGAGACGAACTACGACCCTAGGTGTAGTGCCTTAGCCATATTTTCCTCTAGACTGAATTTGACAATGAAGAAGTCACATCCTACGTCAATCAAGATTAACTGTTCGGATGGTTTCCATAGATCAATCAGTTTAGATTGAAGGTAATGGTGAGGCATTTTACGACCAAAAACCTTTATGATTACTGAGAAGCGCCATGGTTGGTATAGGCGTTCTTGTCTTCTTGTGAGAGATAATTGAGCCTTCAATATTTTTCCTTTATCATCTTTGATGATTTGTGAGGGGGGGGGTGTCCTCATCGTAGTACTCTGTTTGGCTTACTGCCTGCTTGTCGAGTTGCATTTCCTTATAGAAGTGTGTTGTTGTTTCTTCCACATCCATTCAGCTATTTTTGTCCAGTGATTCCGGTGATATAATTGGTAGTGTAGTGGTTGTGTCCATGTAAGTATTCTTAGAGAGATGAGAGAATTTCTCTGACTAAAAGAAAATCTTGAGAATCGCCCATGCCATAAATCTCTTTGTATTATTGAAAAGGTTATGGTTTCCTGCTAGCCAGATGTGCCAGAAGCAAAAAGGAAGGATGTTTTCCCATGGGATAATATTGTTTAAAGAAAGCTTCTTTAGCTTATTCTAGGTTATTGGCTAGAGTTGAGATAAGAATATGGGATTCAATTGCTAACTTTCAGTAGATCCCTTGGCTAGTATTTGATGCCAGAAGTGGGTTACATTGGGGCATTTAAAGAAGATGTGGTCACTGGTTTTACGACATGCTGAGCAAAAATAACATTGAGGGTTGCAATTAACCCCTCAAAAAGGTGCTATTAGGATGCCATTTCATACGAGAGTTAAATGAGAACCTCCCAGGAGGGGGTTGAGAACCTCCCAGGAGGGGGCACTATAAACTCAACACGGATGGGGCTACCAAGGGCAACCTAGGCATTGGGGGAATTGGTGGAGTATTCAGGAATCATAGTGGGGATTGGATTATGGGGTATATGGAAAACATACCACATTCTACCAATACCATGGAAGAACTAAAATACTGCTAAAGGGCCTCTAAATAGCATAACAAAATGGATGGGTTCCACTAGACATTGCCACAGATTCGGCTGAAGTAATAAAAATGCTACTCACAGGCAATACAACTTAGGATCCTATGATTTGTGAATGCAGGTTATTGATGCAAAGGATGGATAAGGTGGCGGTGAGACACAACTATATGGAACACAATAGGGTGGCCGATGCACTGGCAAAGGAGGCAGCAAATTCAAGCTTTTTGGGTAGAACTACCATGCTAGCAGTTCCTCCGATATTTTCAAATGATGTATTTTGGGTAGACATCCTAGGAACTGAAGTAGTTAGGAATTTTTGGATATGTAACATTGATATAATTGAACAAAATATGGTCGTCTTAGGAGAACTGCAGTACCTCAATTTAGATAGTAATCTGCAATGTAACACCTAGTCTCTTATATATATATATATATATATATATATATACCTACCTAATTTCTCATCTATATATATATTTAGATGAGAAGTCATTGTTAAGTTCGACCCAGCTCGACCAGCACCTATCGGCCCTCGACTGCGCCTTAATAAAAGGTCAAGTTCGACCCAATTCGAACAATACTTATCCGCCCTTGGCCCATAATTTAATGAAAGGTTAAGTTCGATCGACTTCGAACAACACCATCGGCCCTCGGTCGCGCCTTAATAAAAGGTCAAGTTCGACCTAGTTTGAACAACAATTATCGGCCCTCGGCCCACAATTTAATGAAAGGTGAAGTTTGATCGACATCGAACAACACCCATCGGCTCTCGGCCCACAATTTTAAGGAAATGTTAAGTTCGACCCATTTTGAACAGACATTTACCGGCCCTCGGCCGTAACTTGGCAAAAAGATCAAAATCAACCAAGTGCAAAAAACACCTATCAGTCAAACCTAAACAAAGAAGCACACTCGACCTATATAAACAAAGGACATATACGGGCCATAAATATTCATCCCCAAGGCTATAACCAACTAGAAGACGAAGACAATAAAAAGAGCAGAAATCATAATGAGCAATTTTCGGCAAAAGACAAATATACGAGTGTAGAAACAAGTTACAAATATGGAAAAAGGTGCATAAAACAACCGTAATATTCATATACGAATAAAGAGTTCATTCGAAGGGATCTTGAAGACGCCAACAAAACTACTCAAAAAAGTCTAAAAGAAAGACTACTGGCCCTCGCCATCACGACCCCCTGCGCCTCCATCATCTCGGTTCCCAACATCCTGACCACCCTCGCCCTGAGGATAATAGTAGCACACCAGGCTTCCTCCTCAAGCCGGTCTACACCTTTTTCCACATCCTCATCGTCAGGTCGAGGCGTGGCGGGATCGTATCCACAAGCGACCCGAGCTTCGCGAGCCTTAACCGGAGAATCCTCAAAGGCAGCCTCAGAAATAGAGCCCATTGCGTGCAAGTCCAGAAACACATCTAATCGGGCCTCAACATGGATCTACTCTTCGTACAACTCCCAAAGTACACTGGAAAAATCAGAAGCATTGGAAGAGGAAGGCCGTAAAGTAGTGAAGCCTTCTCAGCCTCCAGAGCGGTCACTCGATCATGAAGGTCAAAGTTCTCCTTTTCCAACTCCCCGATCCTCTCCTCGAGCCAATCCTCCTTAACTCTAGCTGTTGATTGATCATTTTCCCTCTTGGCCCGAAGAGTCTTATTCGCCAACTCGATCTTCGCCTTCCATCGAGCGTCTAAACGAGAAGACTCTGCCTTCTCAATTTCCTTCTATTTCTCGGCAATCTCACCGCTGAGGGCTTCAAACTGAAGCCGGTACTCTTTAAGTTTCCCTCGTAACTCAACCACTTGGGCTTGAAAATCATTGCATTGGGCCTCTACGCCCCTGCTAACCTCAAGCTCCTCCTCCATGCTTCTCAACATCCCTTTAAGGACGTTGCACTTCTCGATGGCCTGCACCAACCCCTCGTCTCTCTTCTTCAAATCTTCCCTCAAGTCCTGCACATCGTCTCCCTCGCAAATTTGACTTCGAAGATCCCGATACATGCGGCAGTACTCAGCGTATTTCCTTTTCAGCTTCACAGAGATCTCTTTGTGCCTTTTCCCCCTCCGGGTGCTCTCAATTTCCAGAATCACCATCTGCAAACCAAAGGAAAAAAAGTTAGAACATAGAATGCTCTAAAAATTTAGGAAAGGTTCATATGACAAATACTTACCCTAAGAGCGAGGCTGGAAATACTCTTCGACAGGGTGTTATCATTTATCTCCTTAAGGATCTTACCCTTGACATCGAACAGAGAGGGCCAAGGGAAGGGACTACCTCTTCAGTGTTCACCAACAAGTCACGATCCATCGGGATCGTGATAGTCCTTGAATTCCCCTCTAACCGTACCTCGAGTTGGGTAAGCCCTTCGTCGATCATTCTCAAGTCGTCCATGTCGACATCGAAACCTGACTCCTCACCCTCTTCATCAACACTTTTCCCCCTATTTTTAGTAGGCTAAGAAGCATTCACGGCCGTTCTAGAGGTTGAACCCTCCTCTTGCTGCGAAAGCTCATAGTTGTCAGCAGCCGCCTCCTCGGTTTCCATCCCCTCGGAATGGAGAGACATGCCTACATCAGCTTCCACCAGCCTCGAAGCCTCAAGACTCGGTTCAACATTATCATTCACAAAAATCGTCGCTGTATCACGCAACATGTAGTCCCTTTTCGCTGCATCAATGGCCAGAGGGACTCCGTCACCCACGTCCACAGACCTCCTTTTTTTAGGTTGAAGTTCCATGTCACTGGGTGGTTCATCGTCCACATCAATAAGTGAAAATAGAGGGGGGGGG
>MCJB01051116.1:0-15051 GCA_002018475.1 Nicotiana obtusifolia | reverse complement strand
GGCAAAAGTCGTAACACCCGGAATAGAAATGGAGGAAGTAGAGGCGACTGTTGGAATTGGGATGAAAGTCGGAGTGGCAGTGGCCGAGGCAAAGACAGAGATTAAAGGAATAATGGCCCTCCTCTTCTGGAATGAGGGTACAGGGGCCCTCGACCTCATCGTAGACCCTCTGACCGAACCTAGAGAAAAATTAGAAAGGAAAAAATCAGCAAAGGAAACAGACATAGACGAAAGAACCACGGGGTCAACGGTAGGGAAGAGGTTACTTGCCGAGGGAAAAAATGGCTTAAATATTTGAGAGAAACTTGACTAGTCACGTATCCCCGCCGTATGAGGAAGGTTCTGTCTGACCTAATCGGAAATGTGGGTCAACATCTGGAGAGGTCGAACAGTAGCTGCAGAAAAGGAAAAGCTGATTAACTAACTCACAGCGAGAAAAATGCTAAACAAAAAAAATGAATAAACGACCACGAGCACTTACTAGTGGGGTTCCAAGCCTCAAGGAAACTGACAGCGGTTGACACTATTGCCTCGGTTCTGATGAAGAAATAGTCAAGCCAGAAGTGTTGACTAGCCTTGTCGTCCACCTCACCACCATACACTTCCCCCCGCCCCCGTGGTAAAGAAGATTCAGCAACGTCCCTCGATAGAAATGGGTCGTAAAGAGATGGATCAGGTGGCGTACCGGTATCTCGACGTCGGCCAATTCGGGAAATTTCGTCAGCATCTTGACCACCTTAAAAACATAAGGGGAAAATTGCGCTGGGCATACGTTGTAGTTGCGGAACAAGTCTTCTATTAACAGTGGCAGAGGGAACACATAGCCGATAATGAATGGATACCCATAAAGGGCACAGAATTCGGGGCGATGAACCCGCACTTCGTCGCCACCCGCAAGAACCAACTCCATGTGACTGCGGAGGCCGAGCCTAGCCTTAAATTTGGCTAAACGCTCAACCGTCATCGTAGATTCGAACATCTCTATCACCACTTTCAACGCCTTGTGGAAATCAGGTTTAGCGTTCGGGTACCGAGGCACGATCTCCTCTACAGTAGGAAGGATTTCCTCCTCAACAACAACTCTGTTGTCTTCCCCCTGTTCAGGGAAAATGACATCTAGAAGGACAAAATGATATTCCTTGTGGATATCTGATGGGAGGTTCGACATTGCTGTGGAAGGAGGTAAAGAAGCAGAGAAAGCAACAGAGAAACGAAAAGGTTCTACGAAGGACAAAGAGAAGTTCTGCTCAGAAAGAAGAAGGAAAGTGGGAAAAGTTTCAAATTCAACGAGCCACCCCCTATTTATATGGTTCGGGCGCACCATAATCGAAACGACATGTCATGATTAGCATGAAGATCAAAACAACATAACCAATCAAGGGTCATACGAGAATCGACGCGATACGTCGGGACAAGGCGTCATCATGACGCATGACATCATGACATCACTCTTTATGTTTGACCAGATGGCTTCAACAAATTTATCAGGAAATTCGAAGAATTCCAAATGTGCAGCCCATAAAGAGCCACGTTGTCTGATCGTTAAGTCGATCACGACCTATATAGCCAGCCCGATAAGCTCGACCACAAATAACATTATCCACTCATCGAACTCGCCCCCGAGGAAGACCTCGACAAGCGGAAGGACTACCTGTATGGGCAAAAAATATCTTTGATATAGGCAAGCCGCATCAGCATCCTGATAGCCTTCATTGGTTTTCACGTGTTATCAGTACGATTTCTATAAAAATCTGCCCCAGGTCGAAGTGGCCTTGAAGCGATGAAGGGGTGCGGTCAAAGAGTCAGCGAAGATCAAGGTCATGAAGTCATTGTAGATCAAGGTCGAGACCGAGCATCATAAGAGTTATAACAGCTAGTTTTAAGATATGACACTAAAAAGAATATGTGATGACTTGATAGAGCATCTAGAGTTTTAACCCTTAATTGTGTGTTTTAAAACCTCAAATAGCTCCTTTTAGCCTTCCTCAATCTGCGTGTACAATCCATGTCTTTTTCCGGAAGGCTTTTATGTGAAAAACTTATTAAAATGTGAATTCGTGCCTTAAAAATTTATTTGAGTTGACTTCGGTCAACATTTTGAGAAAACAGACCCGAATATGTATTTTGACAGTTTCGGTGGGTCCGTATCGTAATTTGGGACTTGACATATGCCCGAAATCAAATTCAGAGATCCCTAGCTCGAGTTATTGCAATTTGCTAAAAATTTGAAGTTTAAAGGTTTGGAGAATTTATGAATTTGACCGAAATTTGACTTTGTTGTTATCGGGTACGGATTTTGGTTTCGGAGCTTGGTATTGGTTCATTACTATATTTATGACTTGTCTGCAAAATTTGGTGCAAAACAGAGTTGATTTGATATAATTTGGATGTATGGTTGTTAAAATGAAAATTCTTAAGGTTCATTGAAAATTTTATTCATTTTGGTGTCTGATTCGTAATTCTAAGTGTTCTTTTGGTGTATTGATCGCGTGAGCGAGTTCGTATGATATTTTTGGATTTGTGTGCATGTTTGGTTTGGATCCCCAAGGGCTCGAGTGAGTTTCGGATAGGCTACAGGGTGAATTTGGACTTAGAATCATAGTTGATGCCTTTTTGCTTCTGATTTTTGTTGCAGATCTGGCTTGCATTTGCGAGATCTAACTTGCATTTGCGAGCCTCGCGTTTGTGAAGAAGACTTCGCATTTGCGAGTGCTCTGCCGCATTTGCGGTAAAGGCAGGTTCACATTTGCGAACAAGTAGTTCGCATTTGCGATGAGGACTGGGGGGAAGCTAGTTCGCATTTGCGATTTGGTAGCATTTGCAGTAAGGCCCAATTCCCATTTGCGAACAAATCATGCAAATGCGATGATAGCATAGGGGTGGATTGTTTCGCATTTGCGAAGAAAATCTCGCATTTGCAGGGTTCGTAATTGCGAGCCCCGGGTCGCAATTGTGACATCTGCGCTTGGTCAAAAGCTGAGCTAGACGGGATTTTGGTTCATTCTTTCAAATTTTCAACCCTATAAACCTTAGAGGTGATTTTCCCAAGAAATTTTCTTCCTCAATTCAATGTAAGTGACTATAACCTATTGTCTTTCAATTACCCACTATATTTCATAAGATTTCAACCTTAAATCTAGGATTTTCATGGTAGAAATTGAGGATTTGGGTAGAATTAGGGATTTTTATAAAATTAAAATTTAGACCTCGAATTAAGGTCGGATTTCGAAACAAATTACATAAACGGGCTTGGGGAATGGGTAATCGAATTTTGGTCCGAGTTTGGGTTTTAACCAAGCTGGCCAGGGTTGACTTTTTCAATAATGACTTAAATTGAAGCACTTTCATTTGTGGGCAGTTCCTAAGGCTTATTTTGAATCATTTGGTTAATAATTTGCTAGATTTGGTTGGTTCGGAGGCTTGTTCGAAAGGCAAGGTCGTGGTTGGACTTTAAGTTGATTGCGGAGTGAGGTAAGTATCGTGGTTAACCGTGACTCGAGGGATTAGGACTTATTTGCCTATTTTCTACATGTTTAAATGTGTGGGTACAACGTATATGTGAGGTGACGAGTACCTATACGTTGTTGTTGGGTTAAAGCATACAGGTGGGACTTGTTTTCTTGTAATTTATTGTCTTTTTTTATTATGATATCCATGCTTAGACTATTTTATTACTTAATTGATTGTTCTTTCCACATTTATGAACTATTTGTGATGATTAAGTATTTTTTTTGGAAGTTAAGATTCGGTATTTTGGAACCGTTGTTAACGTAAAGTTTATTCTTGCTTATTCTATCTCCCAATTTTTTATATTCAATGCTACATGGTAAGGGAGAGTGTTAAAGCACGAAGGTGATGTCCTGTTGTTTATTGCTTCATTTACTGATTAATACATGGTGAGAAAGAGAGTTAAAGCACGAAGGTGATGTCGTGCCGTATTTATCGTTGCATGGAGAGGTTAAAGTGAAAGCACGAAAGATGATGCCGTGCTATTATTATTATTTCATGGTGAGGTTGAAAGTAAAAGCACGAAGGGTGATGCCATGTTATTATTGTTATTTCATGGTGAAGTTAAGAGTAAAAACATGATGGGTGATGCTGTGCCATCTTTATTCATTATGTGTATCCGTTTTCATTGGTTGATAATTTATTTGACGGTTTCATGTGATTATTTTCTGTTGTAGTTACCGTATCTTGTATCCCCTTTTGCATGTCTCCTCTTAATCGTACGTGTTTAATTTCTATTTGTTGTTATGTTGCACGTATATCTTCGTTTGTACATGTTTAATTGTGTGGGTGTCCTGTCATAGCCTCGTCACTACCCAATGTACGGAGTACATTGGGTCGGTTGTACTCATACTACACTCTGCACTTCTTGTGCAGACTTTGGTACTGGTCCTAGCTGTACATGAGGTGCATTAGCTCGGATTGGCATATTTAGAGACTCAAGGTAGATCTGCTGGCGTCCGTAGACCTTGAAGTCCCCTTCCTCTTTCCTTATTTATTGTTCATTTCATTTGAAACAGTTGTATCTATTTCAAACTCTATTTGTAAAACCTCTAGAAGCTCATGTACTTGTAACTCCAGATCCGGGTTGTATTTAAATATGCTGGTTATTGTGCTACTTCGTGCTTCATTTTGGTTTCATCTCAGTTTAATCGATTTATTTATTTGAATTGTTCTAAGAAATTGGTTTAAGCTTTTCTCTAATGTTGGCTTGCCTAGAGAGTGAAATGTTAGGCGCCATCACGGTTCCAAAGGTGGGAATTCCAGGTCGTGACAGAATATTCTAGTGGATATTCTCTGCACCTGTACTATTAGAGTTTTTAGGAATATGTTCCCTATAAATAGAAAGAGACATAATGATAGGGGATATAAGATATTCATTTGTAAGAGAACACATTGTCTTAATTTAGAGAATCTTATCCTATTGCAAACTTACGAAAAATACTTTTTCACTAAGATTCTTGTCCAACTTTTTCACTTGATCCAAGAATAACCTGAATGTACAAAGGCTCATCAATTATTTATCATTGTCAAAAAGAATATCAACAGATCTCACCTCTTTCTGGGTAACTCATATATTCTTATTTACTAAAATACCATCCATTGCTACTTATTGTTAGCTACCTCATTCCTTTTGAGTTGTCAAATACTATTGACATTTTTTATATTTAGCTATCTGACCTAACACATACATATTATTTTATTACAAAATCAATTATCTTGTCTTATGGAGATTAATACTAGTTAAGATTGACTTTACTTTATTTAAATTTAATTGGTTGAACCCGAATCTAAATCTTAGATCAAATAAATATAGCTCCAAGTCAGTATCGGATCTACCAAGTAAGTTAGGGATTCACGTGAATGCAGTAGCTTTTGCTTAAATTTTATATAAATAAATATTAAAAATTTACTAATTATTTGTAATATATTAAATTGAGATCGATGCAACAAGCTATAACTTCGAATTTTAGATGCGCATGTGCTTTAATTGTTATTTTTGTATTGCAAAATGGTAAAAGCTTTCAAGTTCAAAGTTTTTGCTGAAACAAACAAAATAGAGGTACATGGATTCTAAATTATAATCTGTTGCTGTGACCTGTGCTATACGTAGTTTCCCTTGTTATAATGCCGAAGACGACAACAAAATCTTCTTTAGGGAATTATAACAAAGGGGAACAAAATTAAAGGAAAAAGAAAAAGGACATTATTAGTAGACCTATTTTCGGTTTTAATATTTTTGTCTTGGGATTTCCACCATGGATTGACATTCAGTGTAAGCTAAGTTTAGATCAAGTTTTAAATCTTATTAACCAAACAAGATAATAATGACAAAAATCAACTTTAATCTTGTTAATTAGCTCGTTGGGTCGACAACAATCGAGGGGAGTGAGATTTATCGTTTTTTTTTTTTTTTTTTGGTTTTTCTTTCAATAATTTCACCATTATATTATTTTTCTCTAACTGAAATTTAAAAAATAGGAAAAATTTAAACACATTTGGTATTTATATCAAAGGGAAGAAACTGATGTACACATGACTTGTGTCTTCTACTTATAATTTTATCACTTAATAATGTTGAATTTCTATGCAATTTCTCTTAATCATAAAGAATTAGTAATATAGCTTGGTAAAAATATTGTTTTGGAAAAAAAAATTCTAACGTCATATAATATCATGTCTAAGCCACAAAAATAAAAATAAAAAACATATATAAAAGACTTTATTGGTTGATCCGTCAATTATCCGACTCCCACGACCAAGTAATCTACACCAACAAATCACTTTAATAATGTCTAAGAAAGGAGCTTGAATATTGAAGTCTTATACTATTACAAAAATGTAGTTATAAGCAATAATTATTTAAGAGCTCTTGTTTAAGCAAACTCCATCAAAACAACACGAGTGACAGTGACATACAGTACATTGTAGAGGCTCCTCATTTAAGTACATACTCTCTATAATCTAAGCCCAACCAAAAACCTCACACTTTCATATTATTGTCATTGCTTCTTTTATCTTAAAGGAAGTTTCTTTATTCTTGTTTTTTGTATTCTTTTTCAATTCTAAAACTTCTCCAGTTAGCAGACATGTTTAAAGTTGAAACCTTATGGAAAAAGAGGTTTCTCTGCAATTTCAGCCACAGCTCAAGCATTTTATTCCTATAAACACTTGTACAAAATCCAAGAATCATACCCCTGGCCCTTTTTCAGCATTCAAATTCCAAGTTTGTAAATCTTTCAAGAATCTGTATCAAAAAGCAAAAGTGTCAAAAGGTTTTGGCAGTAAAAGGTTTGAATTTGATGAGGTTGTAGTAGTGACAAACAACTCGGTTTATTGTGCTTCTCCTGGTTTTGTTCTTGATGATAAAATGGAGGTTTTGAGTGACAAGAATGATGGAATAGAAGGGAATGTTGATGGTTTTGAGTTGAATGACAGAAAAGTTGAGTCTTTAGTGTATGAAGAGGAAGGAGGAGAGAGCAGTTTAAGTTCTGAATTCTTGATTTCTGAGGGAACTGTGAATGATGAACATAGTAGCTCTGAGGATTCTTGTTCACCACCTTCAATTGTTAAGAAGAATGAGGAGCAGCATTGTTCCAATTCGGATGAATCTGAAGAAGTAGAGAAACCCCATGTGGATAATAGGAAGTTAGGAAAAAAAGGGTCTTGTTTATCAGGTATGTTTCTTTACATATTCTTAGCTAGCGTTTAGACATGGACTTGGTTGAAACTTGGGAAAAAAAAAGTCAATGAAGTCGTGTTGATTAATTTTTGAAAGTTGTGTTTGGACATGCATTTTGTTTAAAAAAAATTTAAGTTTTTAGAGTGGAAGAAAAAAGTTCACTCAAAAATTGCCCTAAACTAGTTTTCGAAAACTTTAAAAAAAAATTCAAAATTTTTTCAAAAATTGATCATTATTCTATGAACAAACAATATTTGCAAAAAAATTTGAAAAAAAATAGCCAAAATCTATGGCCAAACGGGAGCTTAAGCGTTTGGACATGAATTGGGTGATATTGGGAAAAAATGTAGTAATTGAAGTTAAGTTAAAAAATGATATCTGGAAGTTGGTGTTTAGACATGACAACATAGTTGAAGTTTTGTTAAAGAAAACTTGAAAAACTTCTATAACCTGTTTTTCAAACTTCAAACTCCATATTTCAAGTATGAAGTTGAAATAATTGGCCAGTTTGATAAACAAATCTCCAAATATTATTTCAAAACTTTGAAATAAAATCTATGGACAAAATTTATAAAATTCAAGAAATTGGGAAATTGGATTTTTGGTTGAATTTTTTTGGGGTTTCTGTAGAGGTTGAGATGATGAAGGAAAGATTTTCAAAGTTGCTGTTGGGTGAAGACATGTCTGGTTGTGGAAATGGGGTTTGCACAGCACTTGCAATTTCAAATGCTATAACTAATCTTTGTGGTATGTTTCCTTAATTTGTTTCTTGTTGACATTTAGTTTCATTTAATATGGGATAGTTTGTTTTGGTGTTTTTGTTTTACTAAATGTAAAGCTGTATTTTGTCTTTCTATTTTTTTTTTTCTTTTTTTGCCCTTAGCTACACTTTTTGGGCAAATTTGGAGATTGGAACCTTTACCTACTGAGAAGAGGTTAATGTGGAGAAGAGAAATGGAATGGCTTCTATGTGTTAGTAATTACATTGTAGAATTGACACCCTCTTGGCAGACTTTTCCAGATGGCAGTAAGCTTGAGGTAAATATGTTTATTTGTAAATTGCAAGTTTTACTGTCTTACATGGTCACCAAATATTTGGAACTTGGACTTAAACTTGACTTGTTGCTAATAAATGTGATTTAAACTTGACCTGTTGCTTGAGAATCGCTATGTATATTTAGGTAGGAGTGACAAACTTTTAAGTTTGTGTTCATTTGTTCTTCCTATGTTTTGTTAAGGTTATGACTTCCAGGCTGCGGTTGGACCTTTATGTCAACCTTCCTGCACTCCGAAAACTAGACAATATGTTACTTGTAAGATACACACATTCCTTTTCCTTGAGATTTCAGCCTTTTGCTGTTGAATGATGTATTCTTAACTCTCTTGCATCTTTCACAGGAGATTTTAGACAGTTTCAGAAACAATGAATTCTGGTATGTTGACCAGGGGATCTTAGGGGAAGACGCTGATGGATCGTCCTCTTTTCGAAATCCTCTCCCTCGTCAAGAGGAGAAATGGTGGCTTCCTGTTCCTAGGGTCCCCATTGATGGTCTTAGTGAAAATGCAAAAAAACAGTTGCAGCACAAACGCGACTGCACAAACCAAATCTTGAAAGCTGCAATGGCTATTAACAGCAACACCTTAGCTGAAATGGAGGTTCCTGAATCATATAGTGAAAATCTTCCTAAGGTACAATTTTCTTGCAGATAATGACTCTTACATATACATAATGAAAACCACCATATTGGTGCTGATTTAGCGTTGTATTTTATCCACCTACAGAATGGAAAAGCTAGTTTAGGTGATCTTATTCACCGATATATCACCTCAGATCAGTTTTCACCTGAATGTTTGCTTGACTACCTTGATTTATCTTCTGAGCATCAAGCACTAGAAATAGCAAACAGAGTGGAGGCCTCAGTTTACGTGTGGCGCAGAAGAACTCACCCAAAATCCTCAAATAATATGCTACGATCCAATTCAAAGTCCTCGTGGGATATGGTTAAAGATTTAGTGAGTGATGTTGATAAGAGGGAGCTGCTTGCCGATAGAGCTGAAAGCCTATTGCTTTGCTTAAAACAACGGTTTCCTGGTCTTCCTCAGACCACCTTAGACATGAGCAAGATCCAATATAACAAGGTTTCACTTGAAATGCTTTTATTTTTTTATGTCATTTTGCCAATGATAGTAGGAGACATCAGTACTAATATTATTGTCTTGCTTAGCTACTCCATGTTTGACAGTTGTTGAATGATGTTCTTAGGATGTTGGCAAATCAATACTGGAGAGCTACTCAAGAGTTCTTGAGAGCCTGGCATTCAATATTGTGGCTCGTATCGATGACCTTATTTACGTGGATGATTTGACTAAGCACTCAGATCAATTTATTCCAATCTCCAAAGTAGGCATCATTGCTCATAAAAGCATTGGAACTCCACTCTCGCGACATGTCTCGGGTAGTCAGATTAAAGCTCCTTTCGCCACACCAATCTTCTCGCCTTCTCAACATATTAGTCCAGCAAAGGGAGATAGATCACAGTTTTCTCAGTTTGGTTTTGGTGTGAAAAAGATGTTGACTGATTATTGGAGTGTTAGTGATTCTAAAGGGAAGGACTACAGCAATGAACTTAAGAGATCGGATTCAATTTCGAGCACAGCTCAAGAAGTTTCAGCGACAGCATCAGTAGGTTCCTCTGAATGTTCAAGAGAAATTGTCAGCCCATTGACACATGACTCACCTGGAGAACAGTAATAAATCAACACTAAAAAATTGCTCTTTTCAGTCATGTTATCACTGATGATAAAGAAGGAGTCGTGTGATTTAGGTTGTATATGTGTTGATGGTATAAGCTGATCTTTTCTATCCTTGCAACATTTCTCTGTTGTGCAGTTTTATCAATTTCTTACATGCCTAATCTGATGGCAATGAAGAAATTAAAATGCAAAAAAGCTATGTTGATCCACAATTTGTCATCGTTACCATGTATATTTATCAGCCAGTGCTACCTAAATGTATTTTTGTCCCATTAAAGCTACTAAAGATTACTAAAAATATGCTGGTTTTAATGCAAGATTCAAATAATAGTTTGCTCTGAAGAAAAAAATAACAAAAATGGTGGGGCATTCCGAGAATTGAACTCGGGACCTCTCGCACCCTAAGCGAGAATCATACCACTAGACCAAATGCCCATGCTGGTACTGTGCCGATCCACTATAGTATTTAACGGACACTTTGTAACTAGTATATTATAATTTTTGTTTCTATCAAATTAAATATTTAATTTTACTAATTTTCATTATATAACTAGAGGAGGAAAGCCCGTATATGGGCCCAAGATTGTAGTTTTAAAATTATTGTTTGTCAAGGCTCAATTAATTTTTTGATAAATAAATTGATCCTTGTTATATCCATTTAATCACATATAGAGAATGATATCGAGGATCACAATTTATAATTAGTTTATTTTAATAATTTACTTAAAATTAAACTATAAATTATAATTTGTTTAAGTTGCTGCAATTAACATAAAAAACTATGTGCTATAATACTCATTTTTAAAATCCATATCAAACATAAACATCAAATTGAAAATTTGATTTCAATAGTATTACATTCCCAATGTATTTGAATATTTTACAAGAGAATACATTAAAGCTACAAGTGTCATCTATATTAACAAGTTTTCTAGAATAAGAAGCTTACCAATTTATCTGTAAATTATTCTTGAATACATCCAAATTGATTTCACAAGAGTTTCAACAGTGGGAACAATTAGCTACTTGATGAAAGTTAACACGAGCAACATCATTCTTTATAATAAGATAAAAGATGAAAAAGAGCTTACTATGTTTTTACTTCATGTCTTGTATACAACAAAATCAAAAGAAATTTTTAATATGGTAAATAAAGAGAACTTTAAAAGGGACTTGCATCCCTATAGAGGCAATTTACTACTTCAAACAAAGAGAACCAAAGGCACTAATCAGATGTTAACATGATATAAATTGTAGTAATTTAATATAGTAGTTCAGATAATATTTTATTGCAACTCGTTTAAAATGATGTTAACTGGTGATAAAATATTAAATATTTGATAGAAGTCTATATAAATTATTATAGGGATTTTAATTTTTTTCTTAATTAAGGAGATAAGAGAAATATTTTTATTTTTCTATAGATTTATCATATGTCAATTTTCATAATGAAACAATATAAAAATTATAACAAATAATGCTTAGGATAATTTATTGATAGTTGAAAACTTATCAAGGAAGAATGAGTTCAAACCATGTAGATTAAATTTTCACATCAATTAAACATATAAGAGATAGCCCCCTAATACAGTATGAACAAATCTCATCACTTAAATTAACTTTTGATATTTAATAAATTATAGTTTTTAAAATTAATTTTGAATATGAAATTTCTAGTTTGAAATCGCCTTCAAATAGTGTGGATAGATGAAAACCTTTTAATTTTAATTTTTAAATTGCTTTAAAACAGTATGGTTAAATACGAAAATCTTTTAAATATTTACTGATATTTCTTTTTGTTACTCTATTATTTAAAAATTAAGTTTACTTTCTCTGTAGAAACTTCTAGTTGACTAAACCAAAATTAATAATTTTACCAAATGAGAAAAGGAACGGTTCCAAATGAGCATTTGCATGCAGTAGTCTCTGCAAAAGTAGTCTAATCAACAGAACATTTAAAGAAGTGTTGTGGCTATGGGAATATGGGGTCCACGTCTATCGATGACAGTTTGTATTTAAGAATTGCAAACAATGTAGGAGTATTTCTGAAATGACGATCATCTTTCCTTTTCTATATATTAAATATTTATATATTATAAAAAAGAGAGAAAAAAATCATCTCATTAAGTCAAGTGGCAGCCTAGAAAAAAGTCACATGGCATATGTAGTTAATTAGTTATTTAGTTAATAATTAGTTATTGGTTATTATTTTTGAATTTAAACATAAAATATTTTATACTAAAAAATAAAAAAAAATATCCGTTCAAAGTGGAGAGTAGTTTCAAGTTGAAGTTTCTAAATTATTTTAAATAAAAATATAAATATATATATCTTCTATTATATTATGAAAATAAAGCAGCATACAAAATTTAAATCTATATATTATAAAAAGGAGAGGAAAATGTCCTCTCCTTAAGCCAAGTGGCAGACTAGAAAAAAGCCACATGGCATAAGCAATTAATAATTAATTATTTAGTTAATAATCAGTTATTGGTTATTATTTTTGAATTTAAATATCTATAAAATAATAAAATAAAAATATTTTATAATAAAAAACAAAAATTAAAAGAAAACTGTCCGTTCAAATTGGAGAATAGTTTCAAGTTGGAGTTTTTAAATTATTTTAAATTAAAAAACGAAAATTACAAAAAATAAAAAAAATTGCCAATTAAAAATTTCTTTGTTTTTTAAAATAATTTTGTTTTTCTTTTAAAAATAAGAAAATATTATTGAGAATAATAGAATAAAATATAAAATATAAAAATATATACATTCTATTATATTATAGAAAAAAGCAGCATACAAAAATCTATATATTATAAAAAGGAGAGGAAAAGTCATCTCCTTGAGCCCAGTGGCAGCCTAGAAAAAAGCCACATGAAACAGGTAGTTAATAATTAGTTATTTAGTTAATAAATCAGTTATTGGTTATTGTTTTTAAATTTAAATATCTATACAATAATAAAATAAAATATTTAATAAAAATAAAAACTAAAAAAAACAGTTCGTTCAAATTAGATAGTAGTTTCAAGTTGGAGTTTTTAAATTACTTTAAAATAAAAAACTAAAATTACAAAAATAAAAAAATAACAACAACATACCAGTATTATCCCACACCGTGGGGTCTGGGGAGGGTAGTGTGTACGCAGACCTTATCCCTACCTTGTGAGGATAGAGAGGTTGTTTCCAATAGACACTTAGCTCAAAAAGCATAAGCGCTATATTAATGAAAATATAGACAAGAAGGGACCATACCAAAAAGCCATATAAAAGCAGAATAAAACAACAAGACAGTAAGGTGGATCAACAATGAAAGAAAATAACAGTTAGTCATAAAAACCTACTACCAACATAAGACGAGACTGCGTGCCAATACTATTGTTATGAACACTCTAGACTACCTACTCTACTGCCTTAATCCTTGACCTACATACCTTCCTATCAAGGTTCATGTCCTCGGTCAGCTGAAGCTGCGTCATATCTTGCCCAATCACCTCTCCCCACCTCTTCTTTGGCCTACCTCTACCTCTTTGTAGGCCCTCCAATGTCAACTTCTCACACCTCCTTACCGGAGTGTTTGTGCTCCTCCTCCTCACATGACTAAACCACCTAAGTCGCGCTTCCCACATTTTGTCCTCAATAGGGGCCGCACCTATCTTGTCGTGAATAACCTCATTTTTGATCCTATCTAACCTGGTGTGCCCGCACATCCATCTCAACATCCTTATATCTGCTACTTTCATCTTCTGGACATGAGCAATCTTGACTGGCTAACACTCAGCCCCATACAACATCGTTGATCTAACCGCAACTCTATAGAACTTACCCTTAAGTTTCAGTGTCACCTTCTTGTCACATAAAACACCCGAAGCGAGTTAACATTTCATCCATCCCGCCCTAATACGATGGGTAAAATCTTCATCAATTTCCCCATCCTCCTGAATAATAGACCCAAGGTACTTAAAACTCCCTCTTCTAGGGATGATCTGCGAGTCCAGCCTCACCTCCCCTTCCCCTCCTTAAGTTTCTTCACTAAACTTACACTCCAAGTATTCTGTCTTGGTCCTGCTACACTTAAAACCTTTAGATTCCAGGGTCTGCCTCCATACCTCTAATTGCGCGTTCACCCCGTCTCGTGTCTCGTCAATCAATACAATATCATCTATAAATAGCATGCACCACTGCACCTCCCCTTAGATGTAGTGTGTCAGTACGTCCATCACCAGAGCAAACAAAAAGGGCTAAGTGTCGACCCCTGATGCAACCCCATCATAACCGAAAAATGGTCCGAATACCCACTCACCGTCCTTACTCGGGTCTTTGCTCCATTATACATGTCCTTAATCAACCTAACATAGGCAACCGGTGCACCTCTAGCCTCCAAACATCTCCACAAAACCTCCTGATGCAAATAAATTTGATCAAGTGTTATCAATGCCATCTATGAACAAGACAAGAAAAGGCGTTGGTTAGCCTTGGAGAAGATCCAAGCGTCCATAAATCTTGCTATGGACGAATCTTGTGTTGAAGATGTACATTTGTGTTTATGTTGTATTATTATGTAGTTATTGAAGACATTAATTCTTAGTTGTTTGGTCCTGCGTGACTATTCTTTAAATTAGCCAAATTGTGGCCTTTTTGTTAATTAGTTGTTTCCTAGTTGATTTAGGTTAAGTAGTTATTCTTTTCCTAGTTGATTTAGGTAAAGGCTCATTCTATATAAGCCTAAACACTTCATTATTTTGATACCTTTTGACATTATTATCAATCAAAAACCGGCAGCACATTGCTCCCAAAATCGTGTGAATTAACTTGTCCAATTTTGGTGTGATTCAAAATTGAACTTGTTCCTTTGTTTGATCGAACAGTTTGCAAGACCATTGTTGTCTTGAGGGTTGTTCGTATAGTATAGGTACTCCGTGACTTCATCAAGAAGGTAAGTAGACTAGTTTCTACTTGTTGTCTTGATAGTTCATTGAGCGTCTTACTTCTATCTTTTGTTTTCTTGTTTCTGCTTTTTATATTGCATCAGTTGGTATCAGAGCTTGAAACGGGTTTGTTTCTACAATCCCAATCCTGTTCTTCGTGCCTTAGTTTTAGGTTCTAAT
>MCJB01051115.1:0-36667 GCA_002018475.1 Nicotiana obtusifolia | reverse complement strand
CGCACTTCATTCCTGTGTGTACTACCTATTCTTCATAACGGTTGGCAAGGATTTATATCTGAGAGATTGTCCGGCTGCATGGTGTTCCAATTTCTATCATTTTAGATAGAGGTACGCAGTTCACTTTGCAGTTCTGGAAAGCCATGCAGAGGGAGTTGGGTACTCAGGTGGAATTGAGCACAACATTTCATCCTCAGACGGATGGGCAGTCAGAACGTACCATTCAGATGCTGGAGGACATGTTGCGTGCATGCGTTGTTGATTTCGGAGGTTCACGGGATGAATTTCTATCGCTTGCAAAGTTCGCTTATAACAACAGCTACCAGTCAAGTATTCAGATGGCTCCCTATGAGGTTCTGTATGGGAGGCAGTGTAGATCTCCGATTGGTTGGTTCGAGCCCGGTGAAGCTAGGGTATTAGGGACTGACTTGGTTCAGGATGCTTTAGAGAAGGTGAAAACAATCCAGGAGAGGCTCCGTACAGCACAATCGAGGCAAAAGAGTTATGCCGATAGAAAGGTTCGAGATGTGTCTTACATGGTTGGCGAGAAGGTCTTGCTGAAGGTTTCGCCCGTGAAAGGTGTTATGAGATTCGGGAAGAAAGGGAAATTAAGTCCTCGGTTCATTGGGCCGTTTGAAGTACTTCGTAGAATCGGGGAGGTGGCTTATGAGCTTGCTTTGCCACCCAGTCTGTCGAGTGTTCACCCAGTATTTCATGTTTCTATGCTCCGGAAGTATATTGGGGACCCGTCTCATATTTTGGACTTCAGCACGATTCAATTGGATGATAATTTGACCTATGAGGTGGAGCCAGTGGCGATTTTGGATTGTTAGGTTCGGAATTTGAGGTCCAAGGAGATAGCTTCAGTGAAAGTTCAATGGAGAGGTAGGTCCGTGGAGGAGGCTACCTGGGAAACCGAGCAGGAAATGCAGAGCAGATACCCTCACCTATTTGAGACTTCAGGTATGTTTCTTGACCCGTTCGAGGATGAACTTTTGTTTAAGAGGGTTTCAACTGTGACGACCCGGCCAGTCGTCTCGTAGGTTGCTGCTCCGTCTTCCCCATTTTCTGTCTCATTATGTTTCGTTATCTGTGTTTAACGTAACCAAGTCGAGTAGTTGAGTGCGGGGTGGACTTGGTAAGAAACAAAACACTTAGTCTCCTTCAAGAAGGTTTAAATCGGAAAGTCAACCGGATGTTGACTTTTGGGTTAGAGGGCTCGGATGTGAGTTCCCATGGTTAGGTTAGTTTCGGGAGATGATTTATGACTTAGGAGTGGGATCGGAATTAGTTTTGGAGGTCGGGTGTAGAATTAGAGTCGAATTGGCGAAGTTAGCATTTTGACAATTTTCGGGTGTTAGGCGAGATCTTGATCCGAGAATTGGAATGGGATTCTGAAAGTTGCTGTAGCTTCGATATGTGATTTAGGACTTGCGTACAAAATCTCGGGTCATTCGGACAAGGTTTGGTTGGGTTTAGATCAACAGAGCGATTTAGAGGATTTTGAAATCCTTAGGCTTGAATCCAACTCGAATTGGGCGTTGAGGGGTTGTCTGAGCGTTCCGAAGGTTGGAACAAGTTTGAATGATGTTATGGAGTATGTTGGCGTGTTTGGTTGAGATTCCAGAGGCTTCGGGTGTATTTTAGGTGGTTAAACGGACTAATTCATTGTTGGAAAAGAAAGTTGCAGAAAACCAGGTGTCGAGAATGCGGTCGCATTTCTGAAATGCGGACCACATATCTCTCCCAGAGATCGCAAACCCAGGAAGGTTCCTGGGCAAAGTTCATGTCAGGAATGCGATAGAAAATGCGGACCGCATATCTAACATTGAGACCGCAATTGAGACAGAAAACTGAACAAAATGTAAAGCCAAAAATGCGGTCAGAATGCGTTCGCATTTCTGAAATGCGGACCGCATTTCAGCATACTTAGACCGCATACTGGGACAGAATTTTTGGACAAAAATCTATGTCATGAATGCGGTCGAAGTGCGTACTGCAAACCTGAAATGCGGACTGCAAACCATGCTTCATGATGAGATTGCGGTGAAGGCTAGGGCCACTTTTGCGATGGCCACGTCAAATATGCGAACCGCATATCTGTTCTGCGACAGATATGCGATCGCATATAGGGCCGGACAGGGGTGTTTTTGTCTCGATTTTTGGCCCCTTTATAAACAAAAATCAGTGCCCATTTGCCATGCAAAAGCCATTTTCTGTTACCCACAAAGAGAAACACCTCCAAACACCATATAATCACAGCAAATCAACCTTAAAAATCATATCCAAAGGATATTTTCTTGGACAAATCCTCAAGAGGAGGAGTTTTGACCATCTTGAACACTGTTGGAGCTATAGAGCTCGGGTTGAAGCAAGTGTTGAGGCAATTCTTGGAAGATTCCCAAGGGAAAACATCAGGGTAAGTATTCTTGACTTAATCTTGGTCAAAATTACCCTAACATACTGCTATTCTAGCTTGAAATTGTGATTAAGTTAGGGAAATTGTGGAAAAACCCTTAAGTTTAGATTTTAAGACTTGGAGGTCGAACCGATGTCGGAATTCGATAATCTTGTATGGTTGAACTCGTGGGAAGATAAGGAACCCGTTGAGGTAAAAAAATTACTGAATTTCGAAAAAGTGGGCCCGGGGCTCGGGTTTTGCTAATTTTGGGATTTCTTAATATTTATTGATTGTTTTCACGTGGGCTTTGTTCCCTCAACATATTGTGACGTAATTGTTCTGAATTCGGATAGATTCGACGCACGCGGAGACCAATTTGAAGGGCAAAGGCGTCGTGGGCTAGGAATTTAGCCGGTTCGAGGTGAGTAGTGATTGTAAATTATGTCCTGAGGGTTCGAAACCCCGGATTTGCACATCGTAGTGCTATATTAAAGTGAGGCACACGCTCGATGATGAGCGTGGGGTCGTTTACTACTAGGACTGTGACTTGGTTCGTCTCGATTGATGATTTTTACTACATATTTGATTGAAACCTATTTGATATCATCATGTTTTGGGCTAATTGCCATATTTGGGCTTTGTGCCAATTGTTTGAACCCTCTGGGGATTTTTATCACTATTTCCTCACTATTTGTACTTATTACTTGAACTCAGTCATGTTGTTTCCACTGTTGTACAACTCAGCCACTTTTTACTCAGTTTTGAGATTTACACAATATTTGAAATGATGTTTGGGTTGAGAACTACTGTTTTACTATGCCCGAGGGGCTTGTGATGATTTTCTGACTGAGTGCGGCCGAGGGCCAGGTGTGAGGTTTTACTGAGTGATATGAGGCTGAGGGCCTGAGATTCTGTATATACGCCACGAGGTAGCTTGATTGATATGAGGCCGAGGGCCTAGATGTATGCCACGAGGTGGCTTGATATAGCGCCTTGGGCCGTACGGGGCCCCTCCCGGAGTCTGTACACCCCCAGTGAGCGCAGGGTACCCAGAGATAATACAGTTGGTAACAATAACAACTGTAGGTTACGGTTGGTAACAATGACAACCGGTAACCAGAGATAATACAGTTGGTAACAATGACAACTGTAGGTTACGGTTGGTAACAATGACAACCGGTAACCAGAGATATTACAGTTGGTAACAATGACAATTATAGGTTCCAGTTGGTAACAATGACAACCGGTAACCAGAGATATTACAGTTGGTAACAATGACAACTGTAGGTTCCAGTTGGTAACAATGACAACTGGTAACCAGAGCTGTGAGATTGATACTGAGCCGAGGAATATTACAGTTGGTAACATGACAACTGTAGGTTACAGTTGGTAACAATGGCAACTAGTAACCAGAGCTGGGAAGATTTTTAAATGATTTCTTACTGATTTACTGTTTTCAAATAATGATTTACTGCTTCATTATACATTGCCTTGTGCTTTACGTGTTTCTTTACTTTCAGTCATTATTTATATGTGCTACTCACTGAGTTGGAAGTACTCACATTACTCCCTGCACCATGTGTGCAGATTCAGGCGTTATTGATTCCGCTCCGAGGCATTGAGTACGATTGTCAGAGCGGTGACTCAGAGACTACGAGGTAGTTGTTGGCGTCCGCAACCCCGTATCTCTTTATATTGTTATTTCCACTTTCTTCAAACAATTGTGCCAGAGATATTGTAATAGTAACCTTGTTATTAGGATTTCATTAGCTGCTCATGACTTTGTGATACCCCGGTTTCGGGCTGTTGTTGGGATGGTTCACCATGTTTTTCCGCAAATGACTGCTATTAAACTAAGTTGTGTTATTCTCTTGTTAAATTAATTGCTTAAAATGAGTTATGGTCCGAATTGGCAGGCCTTGTCTTCACGAGAGGCGCCATCACGACTGGGTTGGGATTTGGGTCGTGACATCAACAAACTTTGCTAGCAGCTCTATTATAGCCTCACCTTTCAAAAAGAGAGCTGACACTGAGCCGATCACTGGCAAAGATATTAAAAATATTTTTGAACACAATAATTATACAAAAAGTATTTGCAAACTCTTAGAGAATACTTAGCTTCAAATTCAACTTCAACTTCGCTGAAGAAACCAACAGTAGGACCTTCTACCCCTACGACTCTTTTATTCAAGCCATACGAGATCCCTAGAATTCATACTAGAGAACTTGTTATTCTGCAGATTCTCCAAAACACTCTGAACTTCAACAGAGAATCGCAGAAATAGAGAAATCCCTAACAGTCAAGGACACTCCAGTCCGACAGTCTGAAGAAATATCTTCTATGTTCATAGGAGCTTTAAAAGAAACCGACTCTGACAACAAATCTGAGCAATTTTCACAAATTTTCTTATGGACAAACCCCCTCCAGAATCAGCACCTATTAAATCAAAATTTTCCAACTGGCGAAAGCCTTAGAAACTCTATTACCCTAGAGCTACACATCCAGATGTAGTCTTAGAAGAAAGACCCAATACCATGCAGAATAATTATAATGCTCATAATATCTATGAGTGAAATATCGATGGATGTTCCGAATATAATATTCTTGCCAAATTACAGCAGATGACCATGGTAGAAACTGCTTACAAAACCTCCCACAACTGTTCTGATCAGAGTACGACTCATGTCTTAGTCGCTGGTTTTATAGGCCAACTTAAGGGATAATGGGATATCCACTTAAGTGACAAGGAAAAATAACAAATTTTCCAAGCCGTTAAATTAGATGAATTAGGACAACCAATCCTAAAGGATGGAGAAACAATTCCTGATTCTATCAACACGCTAATTTACACAATCATCAAAACATTTGTAGGTTGTCTAGGTATTTTTAGATAAAAATCCTCTGAAATACTTAACAACCTTAAGTACAAAATTCTTTCAGACTTTAGCTGGTATAAGGATTCCTTCCTCACCAGAATCTATGAAAGACCAGATGGGAACCTCCTTTATTGGAAAGAAATATTCCTAGATGGCTTGCCTAAGTCCCTTAGAGATTTAGTCAAAGAAGAATTTCAAAGTCAATATTCCGGTGATATTATTCCGTATGATCAAATCACCTACGGCCAGATAGTTGGCCAGATTCAACAAGTTGCTCTCAAAATCTGCAGGCAAGATAAGATGATTAGGCAACTTGCCAAGGATAGGGCACAAAGATGTAGAGACTTAGGAAGTTTCTGCGAACAATTCGGTCTTCCTTCATGCGGTAGTAAACCTCCTAAGAAGAATAATCCTAAAACCGATTCGTCCAAAATTAGAAAATACAATTTCAATAGGAAAAGAAAACCTTCATATACAAAGTATAAGTCTTCTAAATCTTTTCATAAAGACGGAAAAACTTCTACTTCCACTGAAAAATGTTTCAAGTGTGGAAAGCCAGGCCACATCGCCATGTTTTGCAAAGTCTCTCAGAAGATCAACAGCCTACAACTTGACGAACCCACTCTAAACAAAATAGAGAAATTGCTTGTTGAATTAAGCGACTCTTCGGATATTACAGATAATGAAATGTCCGGTGATGAGCAATTTAACAAATATACTCAAAGATGATCTAGATTCATCTTCCTCATCCTCACAAGAGTCTGAGCAGGACGACCTTCCTCAGATTAATGTTCTTACGAAAGAACAAGATCTTCTTCTTGAAGTGATCGGTGATCTTCAAGATCCTGAACTTAAAAGGGACTATTTAGGAAAACTTAAGACAGTCCTTAATTAGCCTTCAACATCCTCGTCCTCAACTTTTCAAAATCACCCCCAGGTAGCCAATACCTACAACATTACTGATATTCTTAAGAGATTTCCCTCTGTCAGCCCTAAGGTAACAAAAGTGACAATTTTAGACCTTCAATCTGAGATAGCACATCGAAAGGAAGAGATTAGGGAAATAAAAGCCAGACAATAACTAGATAGACTTGTCCTTCAACAATTATCTAATGAGCCACAAAAGCTCAAAGAAGCTGTACATATTGTTGCAACCTCTGACCAGGGCGATGATGAAACAGAATCCTTCTTAGGACACCTCTCCTCGATTAGGATTGAAGTATCAAATTAGGATCATTCTCATCATCAGTGAGTCCTTTGTTTGGACTGGCATAGCTTTATTTGACATTGGTGCAGACAAAAGCTGTATCCAAGAAGGTGCCATTCCAACTAAGTTTTTCGTAAAAACCAAAGAACGCCTAAGGGCCGCCAATGGTGAAAAACTTAAAATCACTTACAAGCTTCCTTCTGTAAAGGTCACAACCTCTCCAGACAACCGGAACCGGTACATCCAGACTCCATTTTTACTAGCAAAAGACCTTTGCAATGCAGTAATCCTAGGTATTCCTTTCATCCAACTTTGCAAGCCATACCTAGTTACAAACAAAAGCATTCATGTGGATTATCCCACAAGCGATGTTTTACTTCCTTTTCTTAAGCCTCTAGCTTATGAAATCATTCATTCTTTACAAAATAAAGAAAACCAAATTATGTTCTTAAAATAAGAAGTTGCTTTTCAAAAAATACAGAAACAATTGACTGACTCTGTATTCTCCTCTAAAATCAAAAATTTAGAAGCTAGAATTCAACAGGAGCTTTGTTCCGATCTACCTATGACATTTTGGAAACGAAAAAGGCACATTGTTGGGCTTCCTTACGAGCCTGACTTTGATGAGAAAAATATTCCAACCAAAGCTCGACCCATTCAAATGAATCACGAGCTTACAATGTATTGTCCAAAAGAGATCAATGATCTCTTAGGCATAAGGATTATTTCTCCTTCAAAATCTCCCTGGAGTTGGGCGGCATTTTATGTCAACAAAAATTCCAAAATCGAGCACGGAGTCCCTCGCTTGGTTATCAATGACAAACCTCTTAATGCAACACTTAGATGGATTAGGTATCCTGTTCCTAACAAGAAGGACTTAATACAAAGAGTCCATGCTGCCATAATTTTCTCTAAGTTCGATTTAAAATCTGGTTTGGCAAGTACAAGTCGACCCAAAAGATAGGTACAAGACTGCTTTTACAATCCCTTTCAGACAGTATGAATAAAGTGTAATGCCATTTGGATTAAAGAACGCCCCTTCTGAATTCCAGAAGATAATGAATGATATCTTTAACCCATATTCCAGTTTTGTTATAACTTATATCGACGATGTCTTAGTTTTCTTGACAAGAATCGAGCAACATTTCAAATATCTAGGCATTTTTTTTAACACTATTAAAGAAAATGGTTTAGCTCTGTCTGGGACTAAGTACAGCTTATTCCAAACAAATATCCGGTTCCTTGGCCGTAACATCCAACAAGGGACTATTACTCCTATCCAGCGATCCCTCCAGTTTGCTGACAAATTCCTAGATCAAATTCTGGACAAAATGTTGGTTGTGTCAACTACATTTCTGATTTTATTCCAGGATTAAGCATCCTACTTAAACCCCTCCACGACAGGCTGAAAAAGTCTCCAGTTCCTTGGACGGATGCCCAAACCAACGCAATCAAACAACTTAAGTTGAAAGTCAAGAGTCTCCTTTTCCCGAGTCTCCCCGATCCATCTGCTTTTAAAATAGTAGAAACATATGCATCAGATTTAGGGTATGGTGGAATTTTAAAACACTTAGTAATAATAAAGAAAGTATCATTGCTTATACTTCTAAACATTGAAATAATTCTCAACAGAATTATCCTACAATTAAGAAAGAAATTTTGGCTATCTTTTTGTGCATATCAAAATTTCAATCAGACTTATTAAATCAAAAGTTTTGGCTTCGCATCGACTGTAAATCAGCTAAATCTGTTCTACAGAAGGATGTGCAAAATATTGCATCAAAACATATTTTTGCCAGATGGCAAGTTATTTTATCAATTTTTGATTTTGATATTGAATATATAAAGGGAAGCTCAAATTCCATACCTGATTTCCTAGCCCGTGAATTCCTTCAAGGCAGATAACATGCCTAAAAAACCAAAGCCCCCGCGGTTAGCCTTACCGGCCCCGGAGGAGAAGAAACAACAACAGGCTGCCACACACCAGCCTACAGATACATCAATTTCAACAGTTGTTCAAAAACAGCAGACAACAGCAGTTGCTAAAAAGCAGCAAACAACAGAAGTTAGACCAAGCCAGCTAAAATGTAGATCGCCTGCAGACTATGCCATGAAAGGCATCGCAATTGTGGTCACATCATAGCCGATTCCGGCCAAACAAATTTCAATTGCCCAACCTCGAAGATGGGCAGATATCGCCGAAGAAGAACCATCTTCTGAAGATGATATTCAGTTTAAACAACCGCAATCTTCGTAGTGGACGGCAAAAGATTTTGAGAAATGGATACAACTCATGGGCCTAACTTCAAAAGCGCTCATGACTTCTCTCAACCAAGAGGAAGTGGCAAAGTCAATGGCGCAACTCCTTGAAGCAGCCGTCATATCTTCTTCAGCTTCAACTTCAGTTGGGGTTGCAAAAAACACCAAGCCTTCAACTTCGACCGTGGCTACAACAAGGACTATAAGGAAAGAAGTGGTGGTGAAAACCTCCACTAAAAGGCAAGGGGTGGCCAAAAGCCTCACTATACAAAGCACGGTGCCTTCTGCACCTAAACGGGCACTTTCTTCACCCGTGCCTCAGCCAATTTCTTCAGCAGGTTCTTATTCGAAGAAACCTCAATATGTTAAGAACGAGATGACTTACTCACTCGTCCAAACCGAGCCACATCTTTGGGATTCTAACCCTCAAGTAGTAGCCAAAAAGATGCTCGACCCAACATCTAATTTTCTTTAGAAAACTCCTGTCCATAACCAGAAGTTCTATGAATTTATCCTTACAGACACTCATTCTTGTCTATTTAAACCTTTTTTTGGACAAAACCTAAACCTATATCACCCATACCACAGTATGGATAAATAAAATTATCTCACCAAAAAGGAATGGGGTGATCACCCTATGAAAGTCAGAAAACTTTTCTAGTCATTTTCTCCCTAATTTTTCAGTTACTATGATTAGAGGGACGCGTGGTTTAATGCGCTCACCTTTCAAAACCATACTAACAAACATTCATATTTCCTCCTTTGGGGAAAACACTTGCCAGTAGATTTTCCCCAATGGTTTTTGCACCAATGGTGGCCTATTTACGGTCATTTATCAGATATATTTCCTCCACCAGTGAAAGAAGGATTTGAATATTTTTGTTCCAGATTTCACGGAGACCAGCACATTCACCAATTGCTTCAATTTTCCCTCAGATTCCACATCCCATGGATATACACCCAGAAGTTTGTTTTCCACAAACGGGAAGGATTCAGAGGTATGCCTTGGTTAGCCCTTCAAGGCTACTTCAAGTGGTACAAGGAATGGAGAGATACCACGGAAACCTACTTACCAGCAGTTGGAAAATGGTTTTCCAGCAACCCCAAATTTCTATCACCAACGGATGTAGCAAACACTTCATTTCTTCAGCAGAGAAGGCTGGTTCAAGCCAAATTAGCAGGCTCTGCCAGCAAAAAAGACTACATCCTGGAGATGGAATACCTTTTACAACAGCTTAAGGGAAAGGTTCCCCATCAACATTCATCCAGTTCGTCTGAAGAACAATCAGAAGAAGAGGATGACTCTGACTATGACCCAGAATAAGTCAAAATCAGGACAAATTTGTCGCTGACATCAGCCATGACGCAACAATAAATTTTCTGAAAAGTTACTGTAGATTACTGTGCACTTATCACTGTAGATCACTGTGCACTTTTCACTGTAGCAAAACACTGTACACGTTCACTGTAGCACGGTCTATAATTCTATAAATAGACCCCCGCACTCACTTCAGAAGGCATTCAATCCTTCTCCCAAATTTCAAAATTCTCTCTACACATTTCCTCTCTCTAAACCCTCTCAACACTTAAGAGCTCTATACCCTGTAAGCTTTAAGTTTCAATTTTTTAATATCTGTATTTTTATTTCTAGTTATCAATTATACTTCTGGTTGGCTCTGCCGCCAGATTATATGTCTTAATCTTGTGTTAACATACTTGCATTCGGTCGGCTCTGCCGCCTATTTTATTTACAATACGTTTGCATATGGTCGACTTTACCGCCTGAGTTTTTCTTCATTTATTGCTTCCTGTTCCTTACATTCCTCGTATTTTCCCAGTCCCCTCTACCCCCTCGGGGACTAGCTTCCGCCCCTCTGGTATCAGGTGTGTGTGTGTGTGTGTGTGTATAATGTGTATGTTATATGTATATAATACACACACACACACACACACACACACACACACATATATATATATATATATAAAGTATTTTATCAAATATTATTTTTGAGAGCGGCTAAAAATATATTCATATTTCTCCTATTATTATTAGATGATCATTTATTATACTTAAATTAAAAATAAAAAAAAAACGTAAAATAAGAAAATACTATCGAAAAATTTATTTTCCGTGAGTTAGTGAAACTTTTATGATTTTTGTGTGAGAAGATAAAGTTATATGACTTTGACGAAAAAAAGTCATAGTTATATGATTTTTGCGTGAGAAAATAAAGTTATATGACTTTAATAAAAAAAGGCATAGTTATATGACCATTTGTGAAATTTTCCCTCAAATCGATATGTTCTAAGAAGTAAGATTGAAATATCAATCTATCGAGATTATTGATCTCATACCAAATCCCATCAATAGAATCATTTTTTCGATAAAATACGAGACATCTAAGTCATACAAGTAAATATAATTGACATTGTTTCAAGTCATACAAGAGTGCATTACAATTAAATTTTACATATTTCCCATGTTTGGCACCTGCTTTATGAAATACTTGGATAATAAACTGTACATTTTTTAGATTACTCAAGACCGTGAGAATTGAACTCACATATATTGTGTTTGAACTCACTGATACCACTAAACTATAAGGGTTGATAGTATGTTGAAGGTTATGTTGTATAATAAACTGTTTGTGGGTAGCTTTCTACACTATAGTGTACTTTAGTGGTTATAACTCAGATTAATTTTTTTCCAAGTGTCTTTGTCAAGCTAATCTACAAGTTTATTTTGAAAGGTACGTTGTGTATGATCAAGCTATTATCATTTTAACCTTTTAGTTAGCTTTTCAGTTGGCAAATACTTGTAAATACTATAGAAACCTTGTTCTATCATCCTTCCTTTATACTTTACTACTTGGATAAATAGTTAACTAATTCCGGCATATTAATATTTTTCTGGAGAATATCCAACAATAGTTTAATACTTAGGAGTAAGCATGAACAATCGAATTCGCAAAATATTCTTCAATAACATTTGGATAAGTTATTTAAGAAAGCAAAGGAACTAAGAAGTGTAATAGTTTAGTACGGTTTGTCAATCCCACATTGATAGAAACTGAAAAACAGAGAGTTGAGAAGCATTATAGAAGCAGAGGCCCGAGCACTAAGTAAAGCATACCTTTCTCGGCCTTTTGGCTAAGATCAAGTGTAGTATCTGTTCTTATCAGTTTAATATCTGATATGTGAACCATTGGTTTACACGATATTAACTTAATTTTTTTAGGGGAAGGTTAATCAAGGTAGCTTGCTGCCTGGGCCTTCGTGTGTCGCCCTAGTCTTGCACTATTGCTTGGGCCTGGCGCACCCCACCAAGTCTAAGTTTAAATATTTTATGTTCGTGTCTGTGCTTTTGATGTAGTTGAAAAGGATTATTATGTAAGAGATAGAATTTTGTCAGCTAATTGGTTTGTTTCAAGTCAAATCGGGAGTCCATCCTATATATGAATGTTGTTATAGAGAGGTCTGATTGTAGTAACTTCATTATGCAGGAAAAATAAACCTTCTTGAAGGTTAATCTATCTATATTTTAAATTTATATCTATATTATTATAAAGCACGAATAATTTATGCTAAATGTTGAATGACTAATATATTCTCGAAACATATATTAGATAATGTTTTGCAGTTTTTTCTTATCTACTACGGATGTTTCGCAAAGGGTAATGGAATTAGTTTGGAAGAACAATGTGTCCCTATAAATAATCTTAAATCTTACGATATTAAATGAGTAATTAAGATATCGGTTATTCGAAAAGGATCATACGATATTGATGGACCAAAATAGTCCATAATTTTGGATCGACCTTCATTCCATGTTAGATAAAATTGTAATAGTCACCTACACCTTGCCTAAAATTTTGGATTTGAATTCAAATTAATAAGTTACATTCCGTACTGCAATACTTAGCACTCTGAAATCAAGTACAAATTTATTTGTCACTCTTATTTTTCTAGGATTGTTTGCAATTTATCTATATATTATTAAAAGGAAGCAAGTCTAGCCTAGAATTATGATAAGTGAAGCGTAGAAAAAAAACATGTAGTAGTTTTAGGACAAATTAGTTAGCATAGTTAATAATTAGTTACTCTTTTTGAATTTGAATTAAAAATAATTAAACATCTATATATTTTTAAGGAATCTATTATATAAAAAAAAGTAGAATATATAAATAAATAACTTCAATGTAGAGATATATAAAGTTTTAAGACTAATTTATGGAACACTCCGAAAGTTCGGACTAGGTGGAGACATGTTAAATGAGTATTAATGTGATATTTTAGACATGTGAAGTCCCATCGGGATGAGTAAGGGTTAAAATAGTTGTTATGGAATGACGGCGGAGAGTTTGGTGCATAAGATTCGATAAAATCGACTAAGATTATGGAAGGTTTGTCTTATATTACAATTTCGTCAAAATCTGTTGAGAATTTGAAAAAACGTAAAACATGAAAGTGGTATTCCATTGAAATAGCTTTTCTACGATATATTATGGAGCCTGAACAGATTTCTGAGCAAATATATATATATATATATATATATATATATATGCGTTTTACTAGACAATACGCAGTATGCGAGCCCGGATAGTCCTATGTGCGGCCGCGCACGTGTGACAATGCTACTGCCCTGCTACGCATTCAGGTGTGCGGTTGGGCCTTCAGCTGCGGTGGGGGCACACCGGGGAAGCCATTTTAAAAGCCCTACTTCGTTCCCCACACGCCGAAACACAAAAACTTGCTCTAGAAAGGGAAACTCTCAAGAATCTAACTCCTCAAAGGTCCTTCCATCATCCAAGGTAAGTTCTAATGATAATTGTAAGTTAATTTAAATTCCTCAACACCTTATTAATATGGGTAACCCTTCAAATCATTAGATATTGATTGGGACATCAGTTTTGAGAGACGAAACCCTAAAACTCGAATTCAAGAGGATAAAAGAAAGACAATGATCCTGAACGGATTTCTGAGAAAAGATTTATGTGCGTTTTACTAGACAATGTGTAGTATGCACGCCCGGATGGTCGCGTGCGCGGCCGCACGTGTGGCAGTGCTACTACCCTGCTAGGCGTTCAGGCGTGCGGTTGGGCCTTCAGCTGCATGGGGGCGCACCCGGGAAGCTATTTTAAAATCCCTACTGCGTCCCCCACACCCCGAAACACAAAAACTTGCTCTAGAAAGGGAAACTCTCAAGAATCTAACTCCTTAAAGGTTCCTCCATCATCCAAGGTAAGTTGTAATGATGATTGTAAGTTAATTTCAATTCCTCTAACACCTTATTAACATGGTTAACCTTCAAATCATTGGATATTGATTGGGACATCAGTTTTGAGAGACGAAACCCTAAAACTCGAATTCAAGAGGATAAAAGAAACATAGTGTAAGGAGAATCATAAGCATTCCCAAACATAGAGAGTTAGCCTCACATACCTTAATTTCCTGATCTTGAGCATAATACAACATCCGCTAACCCGTTCAACTTTAATCTATAGCAATAAAAGTCAAAGGGATTCCATATTAGTAATAATACTCATATTTTGGTCACTTAAGCATTTTATCAAATATTTGGTGGGCATAAAGCTTCATAGTCCTTATTAATGGCGTTTTCTACACCCAACAACCTATTCTCTTGCACCTAGATACTACTAAAATCTCAAATTGTTATAATCAATACCGTTCTTCATCACCCATAAGATAAACACCACCCTTCACCAATAATCAACAATCAACAACCTAAACCTACAACCGTTCATGCTTTTCTATCAAACCCATCAACTCATATCTCATGAACTAGAATCTATAATCATTAATCCAATGCTATTATCATTTAGAGGGTGGAGATATTACCTTTTGACATTAAAAAACGTTACTAATTGCCTCTGAAATATAACTTAACTTTGTGCCTTGAATAGTTGCAGAACTTCTATTTTCTAGCTTCATAACTCGTTCATGATTTTCATTTCGAACATTGTGAGCTCAGTGCGTAATCAATATAGGATTAGGTTTGATGCCCATGAGTCTCAGTCTAAATTACTCAGCATGTTATAAACAATTGAAGTTTCAATTTTCATAATCAGTTCAAGAACACATGTCTCAGTCTAGTCCTATTTAGTATTCTAGTATCATGTAACTCAATATGATTCAGTATTTCAGCATCACATATTGCAGTATGATTCGCAGTTCCTGAATTTAAACCCCTGAATGTTGAACGCCTGTATTTGGGCCTGAGGCCGCAGTTAATGCTTTATGCATCTTTGGGCCTGAGGCTGCAGTTTATACTTTATGTATCTTTGGTCTGAGGCTGCAGTTTATGCTTTATGCATCTTTTATCCCGAGGTCGCAGTTATGTATACGTATACTTAGGCCCGAGCCGCAACTTGTGCACATATATATTGGGCCTGATGCCGCAGTTTATTTATTCAGATAAACAGGTTGTTCGTCATTCAGAAGATGTAGTATTCATATCCTTACTTCCTTTGTTCAGTTCAGTTATCAGTTATCAGTTCCTTTATCAGTTCAGTCATCAGTTATCAGTTGTCAATTCAGCTATCAATTATTAGTATCAGTTCTCAGTTTAGTTTCAGTTTCAGCCTTTACAGTTCTTTCTTTCAGTTGCTTTATATACCAGTGCAATTCAAATGTTCTAACGTCCCTTTTGCCCGAGCCCTGCATCTCATAATGTAGGTAATGATTTACAGGTTGACGATTCAGAGCGCTAGGATTCTCGTACCAGCTATGTGGTGATTCCCGGTTCTTTCGGGGCATTATCATTACTTTACGGTCTTTCAGTATTTACAGATAGTCAGTGTTTTCAATACTTAGAGGCTTCATAGACTAGAGTACCAGTTAGACAGAGTCACAAGCTTTTTCATGTTAAGCAATGTTTGCTACATATATGTTCCATTACTGTAACCTACAGTTGTCATGTTACCAACTGTAACATTCCTGGGCTCAGTATCAATCTCACAGCTCTGGTTACCAGTTTTCATTGTTATCAACTGGAACCTACAGTTGTCATTGTTACCAACTGTAATATCTCTAGTTACCTGTTGTCATTGTTACCAACTGGAACCTATAGTTGTCATTGTTACCAATTGTAATATCTCTGGTTACCGGTTGTCATTGTTACTAACCGTAACCTACATTTGTCATTGTTACCAACTGTACTATCTCTGGGTACCCTGCGCTCACTGGGGGTGCACAGACTTCGGGAGGGGCCCCTTACGGCCCAAGCACTATATCAAGCCACCTCATGGCATACATCTAGGCCCTCGGCCTCATATCAATCATGCCACCTCGTGGCGTATATACAGAATCTCAGGCCCTCGGCCTCATATCACTCAGTAAAACCTCACACCTGGTCCTCGGCCGCACTCAGTCAGAAAATCATCACAAGCCCCTCGGGCATAGTAAAACAGTAGTTCTTAGCCAAAACATCATTTTCAAATATTGTGTAAATCTCAAAACTGAGTAAAAAGTGGCTGAGTTGTACAACAGTGGAAACAACATGACTGAGTTCAAGTAATAAGTACAAATAGTGATGAAATAGTGATAAAAATCCCCAGAGGGTTCAAACAATTGGCACGAGGCCCAAATATGGCAATCAGCCCAAAACATGATGATATCAAATAGGTTTCAATCAAATATGTAGTAAAAATCATCTATTGGGATGGACCAAGTCACAGTCCCAGTAGTAAACGACCTCACGCTCATCATCGAGCGTGTGCCTCACTTCCATATAGCACTACGATGTGCAAATCCGGGGTTTCGATCCCTCATGACATCTTTTACAATCACTACTCACCTCGAACCAGCTAAATTCCTAGCCCACGACGCCTTTGCCCTTCGAATTGGCCTCCGCGTGCGTCGAATCTATCCAAATTCATAACAATTACGTCACGATATGTTGAGGGAACAAAGCCCACGCGAAAAAAATCAATAAATACTAAGAAATCCCAAAATTAGAAAAACCCGAGCCCCGAACCCACTTCTCGAAATTCAGTAATTTTTCACCTCAACGGGTTCCTTATCTTCCCACGAGTTCAACCATACAGGATTTATCGAATTCCGACATCGGTTCGACCTCCAAGTCTTAAAATCTAACTCAAGGGTTTTCCACAATTTTCTCCAACTTAAATCACCAATTACATACTATAATGGAACAGGTTTGGGTAATTTGACCAAGATTGAGTTAAGAACACTTACCCCAATGTTTCTCTCGAAAATCTTCCAAAAATCCTTCAAGATTTCGCTTCAATCCGAGTTCCCTAGCTCCAATTATGTTCGAGATGGTCAAAACCCCCTTCTTTAAGAATTTGTTCAAGAAAATCTCTTCTGGATATAGTTTTGAGGTTGATTTTTTGTGATTTTATGGTGTTTGGAGGTGTTTGTCTTTCTGGGTAATGGAAAATGGCTTTTGCATGGCAAATGGGCACTGATTTCTATTTATAAAGGGGCAAAATATCGAGACAAAAACACCCCTGTCCGGCCCTTTATGCGATCGCATATCTGTCGCAGAACAGATATGCTGTCCGCATATTTGACGTGGCCACCGCAAAAGTGGCCCTAGCCTTCACCGCAATTTCAACATGAAGCATGGTTTGCGGTCCGCATTCAAGGTTTGCAATCGCATTTTCGACCGCATTCTTGACGTTAAATTTTGTTCAGTTTTCTGTCTCAGTTTGCGTTCCGCATGTTAGATATGCGGTCCGCATTTCTGACATGAACTTTGCCCAGGAACCTGCCTGGGTTTGCGATCTCTTGGAGAGATATGCGGTCCGCAT
This sequence comes from Nicotiana obtusifolia, assembly GCA_002018475.1. Classification (NCBI taxonomy): domain Eukaryota; kingdom Viridiplantae; phylum Streptophyta; class Magnoliopsida; order Solanales; family Solanaceae; genus Nicotiana; species Nicotiana obtusifolia. The sequence continues at coordinate 19,128 of MCJB01051115.1, read as the reverse complement.
TTGAGAAATGCGACCGCATTCTCGACACCTGGTTTTTTGCAACTTTCTTTTCTAACGATGAATTAGTCCGTTTAACCACCCAAAACTCACCTGAGGCCTCTGGAATCTCAACAAAACATGTCAACATACTCCATAACATCATTCAAACTTGTTCCAACCTTCGGAATGCTCAAACAAAATCTCAACGCTCAATTCGAGTCGGATTCAAGCCTAAGGATTTCAAAATCCTCTAAAGCGCTCTGTTGATCTAAACCCAACCAAAACTTGTCCGAATGACCCGAAATTTTTCACGCTAGTCCTAAATCACATATCGAAGCTACAACAACTTTCGGAATCCCATTCCAACCCTCAGATCAAAATCTCGCCTAACACCCAGAAATTGCCAAAATGCTAACTTCGCCAATTCAACTCTAATTCTACACCGGACCTCCAAAACTAATTGCAATCTCACTCCTACGTCATAATCACCTCCCGAAACTAATAGAACCATGGGAACTCACATCCGAGCCCTCTAACCCAGAAGTCAACATCCAGTTGACTTTCCGGTTTAAACCTTCTTGAAAGAGACTAAGTGTTTTTTTTTCTTACCAAGTCCACCCCTTACTCAACTACTCGACTTGGTTACGCTAAATACATATAACAAAACATAATGAGACAGAAAATGGGGAAGACGGAGCAGTAACCCACGAGACGACTGGCCGGGTCGTCACATAGTTATTGAAAGCTATTAACACGGTTGTAGTTGAAATTGTTGGTTATTGTGTTTTCTTAAATCAACTCACTTGTATTTTGATTGCATTTGCTTACATGTTGTTATTTTGCATTGGAACGATTGTGCCTTCTTATGAGAGTAATGAATTCTACATGATTTGTTGTATTTCTTTAATGTGACAACATATGCCTCTGTGTTACTTGGTGAAGTGATTTTCAAGATGAATTTACTAGCGTGGAGTCATTATCTCATACTCTGTGGAGTTGTTGGTAGCATAATAGTTTTAAATAAAATAATTGTTAACATGCTTTATGTTATGTGGCTCTTAAGGTAGAACTCATTATCTCACTCGATACTTTGCTATTTTAAAAGTGTTATCTCATTTTACTTTAATTGGATTCTCAAATTAAACTCATTACTCTATTTGATATTTACTTCTCTTAAAATTGTTATCACGCTTTACTTTAGCAAATTCTATATTTTATTCGGTAACTTATCTGATGTTTTACTTAGTTTAAAAATGTTACTTTACATCATCTTATTGATTTTTAAACTATACTCATTTGATACTCTATTTTATATAAATTATACTTTATTGTACTTCATTTGGTTTCTAAAATAAAGCCATTATCTCTTTTGACGCCTTACTTTATTCAAGATTATTATTATGCCTTATTGTATTCAACTAAACCTCTCGAACATTTTATTTGACATTTAACACAGATACAATGTACTTGGTAGCACATGGACTTGGCCGTGTGAAGGTGATTGATAATGTGGGCACGAGGTGCCATGCATGTAAGATTCAGAATTGTGGCTTATGTTTTGTGGTTACGAGTTGTGATGCCTCATGATAATTCTTGTTGTAAATCATGCATTGGGAACGATTTGATTTTTTGAGTTGTCATCTGTTTCCTTAATTGAGTTCATTCATATTTCCTTTGTGTTCCGATCATGTTGCTACTTTATTACCCATTTAGTTCTTGTTGCCAATTGAGCTTCTATTATACTATTGTTGGTTTTATATTAACAATCTCTACCCTATATCCTTACATTGATGTACTTCACATTGCTAGTTGTATGTTAATACTTTGCACATGTTTTATATCCAGTGAGTGTCTCGACTTACCTCGTCATTACTCCACCGATGTTAGTCTTGATACTTACTAGGCACTGCTATGGTGTACTCATGTAACGACCCGACCGGTCCTTCTATGCTTTGCATTTCTTTTTGGTGGCTTATGGTCTTGAGAAACTTTGTATTATGTATTATCACATGCGCCTATGATCAGTTTCAATTTTCGGGCAATTCAAGATTGATTTGAAAGAATGATTCTTGTTTTAGAAGCTGAAGTGGTAAGAGTTGACTGGAGTTTGACTTTTGTGTAGACGACAATGGAATGGTGTATTTATGATTCCAATAGCTTCGTATGGTGATTTTGGACTTAGGCGCATGTCCAGATTTGGATTTGAATGTCTGTAGGTTGATTTGGGCATTCTGGCGAAAGTTGGATGGGTGAAGGTTTGAAAGGTTGAAAGTTTTAACTGGGTGTTGACTTTATTGTTATCGGCTCGAATTGTGCTTTCGGGAGGTGCAATAGTTCCATTTTGTCACTTGTGACTTGCATGCAAAAATATTAGGTCATTCCAAGTTGATTTGATATGATTCAGCGCGAGTTGTAAAAGTTGAAAGTTCATTAGTTTATTAGGCTTGAAATGAGTTGTGATTCGTAATTCCGATGCAGTTTGATGTGATTTGAGGCCTCGAGTAGGTACACATTATGGTTTGGAACTTGTTGGTATGATTGGACTAGGTCTCGGGGGCTTCGAGTGTGTTTCGGATAGGCTACAGGCCATTTCTCTTTGTTTTGGATTTGCTGATAGCTGGTGTCTGATGTTCTTCTTTGCGATCGCGAAGAGTAAGTCGCGATCACGTAGGGCATTTGGTGACTGGCTGTTATTCCTTCTTTGCGTTCGCTGCGAAATGTTTGCTATCGCGGAGCTATGGAGTGTTGACTTAGCGCGTTCGCGATGGGGTGCCACAATAGCGTAGTGGGAGACCATGCTGGGATGGCCAAGTTCCTTTTTCCTTGCGTTCATATTATTCTGTTCGCGATCACATAAGCTGGGGGTTTAGGTGCATCGCGTTCGCGCCCCTGGTATCGCGTTCGCGTAATGTTTTGTGGGGCTAAGTTGTTTTTTCTTCGCGATCGCGATTGATGTTCCGCTATAATAATGTATAAATACCTGCGTAGAATATAAAAGTACTCTATTTAGAGGGTTATGTTATTTTATCACTTTTTGAGTTACATAGCTCAGATTTGGGCAATTTTGGAGGGTATTTTTATGTTTTGGACTGAGGTAAGTACTCTTGACTCAGATTTTGTTATATTTCATGATTTTTTGTTTTTATCAATTAATTTGTGATTTTAATTGGAGAAATTGGGGATTTTTGTAAAACTTTTATAATGCAGAATGATGATTTGAAGAAATTGGGTAATTTTGGTATGGTTGGAATCGTATCGGAATGGGTGTTCAGATTTTGTGAGTTTTGTTGGGTTTGAAGTGCGGGCACGTATTTGACTTTTTGGGTTCACTTTTTAGTTTTGATTAATGATCGAATCTTTATTATATAAAATTATTTTCTACGGCTTTCATTTATGATATTTAAGTTATTTTGGATGGACTCGAGCTGTCCGGAGGTTGTTTCACATAGGAATGACTATTTAGAGTATTGATTTTGCGTCTTTGAGTTAAATATCTTGGCAGATCTTGTGTGGGGGAACTACTCCTTAGATTTTGGTTAATTGTATTGTTTGAATTCTGTGGAAGACCTGTACATGAGGTGACGAGTGTGTTCTCGGCAAAATTGACCGGTTTTGACTCTTAGGTTACTTTATGCATTTAATTAGAAGCTTTTATTACTTGTTACATCTTTCGTTGTTGAATTCATTCTTATATGCTTAGGTTGTAGTTGTTATTTCATGCTCTAGATTCCCTGGCTGAGTTTACTCTTATGTGTCTTAATTGAAGTCACTATTACATGTTTTATCCCTTGTTGTTAGGTTTATTACGCTTTAACCAAAGTTGTTTGTAAATATTACATCCATCGTTGTTGAGTTATCTTATATATACTCAATGGAATTTGTTAGTATACGTCATGCCTTTCATTGTTAAGTTCATTCATAAGCAAGTAATAGAAGTTGGACTTATTCAGAGTTACGAACCTGTTTTAGTCGAAGTTGTTATTTTATCGAGTATCCTTCATTGTTGAGTTATTTTCTGTTTCTTTCTGTAGTAATTGAGATTCTTGTTCACATCGTGGTTGAGCTGCGGGCTATGTGTTATGGTGACATCGGTATTGTTGTATTGGAAAGGTTGTGGCCTATGGTCACTTATTGTACGAATTGATATGTCAAGTTGTTGTGATGTTAGCACGTGCGGGTTTGTGTGTGGATTGATTGTTGCAATCCAGAGCATAAGGGTGTCATCTCACTTTTGTTGATTATGCGGAGAGAGATACGGGTGGCTATTGTATTTGTTGTCTAGGCGGCGAAAAAGGTGGCTATTATACGGAGTGATACGGGTGACTATTGTGATGTATTGCCTGGGCAGAGTGATAAGGGTGGGTATTATGATATTGTCAATACAGAGAGACAAGGTTGGTTGTGTCAGGGTTGATATGTGTTGGCCAGGGGGCACAATATTGATGATATTCATGTAATGGTGTGATTTTCCCTGTGTGTTATGAACCTTACGTGAATTGTTGTGTTGTTTCCAATAAACTACTCGATATCTTTAACATTACCTGTTGACTTGGACCGCAATAGGCGAGCATGACGTTTACACCGGTCAGGAGTTTGAAACTTGACATTTAGTGCTCATGCATATATATTCTTGTATTATCTGCTTCCATTGTGATATTGAGCCTGTGACCAAGCAAGCCGGATTGTGATAGTGAGCTTGTGAACATGCCAGGCGGATTGTGGTGCTGAGCCTGTGACCACGTCGGGCGGATTATGATCATGAGCCCATGACCATGCTGGGCAGATTGATATTTTGGCATGTGAGTTGTCTATGCGGTAGTGAGAGATAATGAGTGCACGAGGTGCCGTGAGCATATGATTTGTGATTTGGGACTCGTAGCTTGTGTTTATAAGATGAGGTATCTCAGAGTAATTTTTTTGTAAACCTTGTATTAGAACGACTTGATTATTTGGTTGTCATTTGTTTATCTTATTTGGTTTCACTTGTACTTTAATAGTGTTCGAATTACTTTGCTATTTATATCACATGTTTATTCCTTGTTGTTCTTTACTGATTCCCGCTTCGATTATTAGCTTTATACTTATATACTGCACAGGTTATTATGACTAGTAGGTATCTAGACTTGTACCTCGTCAATACTCTACCGAGGTTAGTCTTGATACATACTGGGTACTAACCGTGATGTACACATACTATACTTTTGCACAATTTTGTGTAGATCCATGTATTGAAGATAATGGACTATTGCAGAGTTAGCTTCTTGATCGCGAGGATTCATGGTAGAGCTGCTTGATCGTCGCAATCCTTTGGAGTCCTTTCCTTTTGATTGTACTATTAATTCATTATCCGAACATTATTGTTTTTTTTTTTTGAGATATTCCATGTACTTATCTAAAGTTCATGACTCCGTACTACCTAGTCATGGGAGGATTGATGTGATTATTGTCGCGTAGGCTTGTGTCATATTTATTTTTGTATTTACATTATACAATATTTTAAAATATCATGTTTAACTGGTTTAACTATTGTAAGTAATCCGCTTACCTAGTCTTAGAAACTAGGTGCCATCACGACTACTAATGTGGGATTTTGGGTCATGACAAGCTTGTATCAGAGCTCTAGGTTCATAGGTTCTACGAGTCACGAGCAAGTTTAGTAGAGTCATGTGAATCGTAACAGAGACATCTGTACTTGTCCTCGAGACGCTATGGAACTATTAGGAAACTTCCACTTCTTACATTCCTATCGTGCATATTTGTCTATTTCAAAGTTTGAGCCATTATATCTCTATCACATACGATGAAAACACGCACTACCAGACTAGCCGAACAAACACCTACGCCCCCTACTAGAGTCACCAGAAGCCGCAGCTAGGTTAGAGGTTGAGGAAGTGCACGTGCCACAGCTAGAGTACTTGCCAGAGTAGGAGTTGAGGAGCCACTAGTAGCCTCGGTTGTGGGACAGGCACCGAAGGAGACATTACCTGTTGTTACCCCCCAGACTTTAGGAGACATTACCATAGTTCTTGAGTTTGTTTGGTACAATGGCTCAGGCGGGATTGATCCCAGTTGCACCAGCTACTTCACATATTGGGGAAGGAGCTCTGACCCCGCTGCCCCTACTCCAGAGTAGCAGGCTCACATTGGTCATGTTCTGGGTGTTATGCAAGTACAACCTATAAATCTGGTTCAGCCTGAGGTTTGGCCAGGGGCATTAAAGGAGGAGCATAAGAGGTTTGAAAGGTTCAAGAAGTATGATCCACCTACTTTCAGTGGCACAACTACTGAAGATGTGCAGGTCTTTCTAGAGAAGTGTCATCGTATTCTTCACACCATAGATATTGTGGAGGTGTGCGGAGTTAATTCTACTACATTTCAACTGACAGGAGCAGCGTAGCAGTGGTGGCTGGCTTATGTGGAAGGTAGAACAGCTGATGCAGCACCACTCACTTGGACTCATTCTTCAGAGATGTTTTTGAGAGAGTCTATTCTCAGACCCTTAGGAAGCGTGGCACACAGAGTTCAAGCAGCTGTGCCAGGGCACTATGAATGTGTCGGAGTATGCCATTAGGTTCAGTGAGCTGCCCCAACATGCACCTACCTTCGTTTCCACATTCATATAGCGAGTCTGCTGATTTATTGAGTGGCTCCGTTATGGTCTTAGATTCAGCATTGCTCAGGCGTTGGAGACTGATACTCCATGTTAGAAGGTTCTAGAGATTACTAGGAGGTTAGAGCGTATTCGAATTGTGGAGAGGGAGGATAAGGAGGCCAAGAGGTCTCGAGGTTCTGGAAGATTCAGTGGATTCTACTCTTCAGCTATGACCCATCACAATGGAGGCACGGGCAGTCGTCCATTCCAGTCCGCAGTTTAGACTACTCGTGATGCTCCATCTAGTCAGGGACCTCATGGCACTCATATGGGCCAGTCATCTTTTAGTGCATCACTTGCACGGGGTTTCTATAGCGGTTATTCCAGTTATCAGGCAAAGGCTCAGTATTAGCACTCGCGCCAGCAGAGGAGTTGTTATGAGTGTGGCGATACTAGGCACATCATGAGGGATTGTCCCAAACTCGGGTGAGGAGGATTTCATCATGGCACTCAGGCTATGGGCTCTATTCCATTTGCTACTCCACCTGCACAGCCATCTAGATGTAGAGGATGGCGGTTAGAGGGCATCCTAGAGGGGGAGGCCCGACTGATTAATATGCTCTACCTAGTCGGGCTGAGGCCACTGCACCAGATGATGTCATTTTAGGTACGATTTTGATTTATCATAGAGGAACATCAGTCTTATTTTGATCCGGTTACATTTAGTGGAGAGGGTCACCCTATCTTACTTCATATATCGGTGTCTATTCTACTTGTGATTCGGAACCGAGGATGGGATCCTCATGTTTTTATGTGGATTGATACGTTTGGACTGGGCTACGTGTAGCAATGGAGTTATATTAGGACGAGATCCATGTGATTAGTTCCTATATTCTGTTTCTCCCTTGTGGAATGTCTTTGTAGTATGATACCGATGGTAGATGTACCTGTTGGACTTCTTCTATTATTTTGTCATGTGTTTCTCTTTCCATATTCTGTATATTTGAGTTGTGCTTGACGAATTAGATTTGCGAGGTATGTGCCAGGTGGCGTTGCGTGTGACCTGTTGATTGCGTGAGTGGTTATGAGATCTTCATATTTCTTATGTCATTTGAAGTGTTGGGAATGTTTGGGACATGGTTATAGTTGATATGAGGATATTTATCGGTGTTCCGATGGATTATAAGCAACTATTGTGGTTAGAGTTATTGTTATTGTCATATGGGTGATGTATTATGTCGTGACGTTATACCTTGGGGTGTATTCTTGAGTTGTTGAAGCTGGTTCAGGTTGATACCGTATGTTTATGTGGGAATCAAGTCTTTAGGGGATGATCGGATGTTGAAAATTTTGTTCTAAGGCTTATCGGTGTGGGTGGAAGTAATAATCTTCTATTGAGGTGGTGTTTCGGGCCTATGTGGATTGGGGTGATGTGGGATCACCCATGAGTATGTGTATGGTGAGTCAATTTAGTGATTTGATGACTTCGGAATGGTTCTTGGCACGTTCGAGGACGAATGATTGTATAAGAGGGGGAGAATGTAACTGCCCAATTGGTCGTTTTGAACTTAGCATTTCCTTTCAGTGGCTTAAGGTCTTGAGAAGCTTCTTATTATGTATTATGACATGCGTGTGGTTTTCGGGCGATTCGGGGTTGATTTTGAAGATTGATTCTTGTTTTAGAAGCTTTAGTGGTATGAGATGACCAGAGTTTGACTTTTGTGTAAAAGACTCCGGAATGGTGTTTTGATGATTCAAATAGCTTCATATGGTGATTTTGGACTTAGGTGTATGTACGGATTTGGATTTAGAGGTCCTCAGGTTGATTTGGGCTTTTAGGCGAAAACTGGGTGGTTGAAGGTTTTTAAGGTTAAAAGGTTTGAGCGGGAACTGACTTTATTTTTATCGGGCTTGGATTGTAGTTCTGGGACCTTGGCAGAATATAAAAGCACTATATTTGGTATGGTTGGACTCATATCGAAATGAGTGTTTGGATTTTGTGAGGTTTGTCGGGTTCCAAAGTGCGAGCAAAGGGTTGACTTTTTTGGTTGACTTATTAGTTTTCATTAATGATCGAAACCTTATTATCCGAAATTATTTCCTATGACTTTTATTTATGATATTATTTTATTTTGGCTAGATTCGAGCCGTCCGGAGGTTGTCTCACACGGGAAGGTCTATTTAGTGTATTTATTTAGCTTCTTTGAGGTAAGTATTGCCTAACCTTGTGTGCAGGAATTACCCCTTGGGATTTGGGTTGATTGTATTATTTGAATTATGTAGAAGACGTGTACATGAGATGATGAGTGTGTACTCGGCTTACATGTAAAATTATTGACCGATTTAGACTCTTAGGTTACTTTATGCATTTAATTAGAACATGTTATTACTTGTTACATCTTTTCGGTTGTTGAATTCATTTTATATGCTTAGATTGCAATCGTTATTCCATGCTCTAACTTCCACTGTCGAGTTTACTCTTATGTGTCTTAATTGAAGTCACTATTACATGTTATATCATTCATTGTCAAGTTTATTATGCTTTAACATAAGTTGTTAGTACCTGGACAAAATATAAAAGTACTCTATTTGGTATGGTTGGACGCGTATCGAAATTGGTGTTGGGTCTTGTGAGTTTTTTCGTGTTCCGAAGTGCAGGCCCAGGGTTGACCTGTTGGGTTGACATTTTGATTTTCATTAAAGATCAAAGCTTTATTATCCGATATTGTTCCCAGTGACTTTTATTTATGATATTAAGTTATTTTGGCCGGATTCGAGCTGCCCGGAGGTTGTCTCACATGGGAAGGTCTACTTAGAGTATTGATTAAGCTTCTTTGAGGTAAGTATCTTGCCTAAACCTTGTGCGGAGAAATTACCCCTTAGATTTGGATTGATTGTATTGTTTGAATTATGTGGAAGAAGTGTACACGAGGTGATGAGTGTGTGCTCGGCTTATATGTGGAAAAATTGACCAGTTTAGACTCTTAGGTTACTTTATGCATCTAATTAGAAGTTGTTATTACTTGTTATATCTTTCATTGTTGAATTCAATCTTATATGCTTAGATTGTAGTCGTTATTTTATGCTCTAGCTTCTATTGTCGAGTTTACTCTTATGTGTCTTAATTGAAGTCACTATTACATGTTATATATTTCTTTGTCAAGTTTATATGCTTTAACCAAAGTTGTTAGTATATGTTCTATCCATCGTTATTGATTTACTCTTATATCTACTCAATTGAAGTTGTTAGTATATGTCATACCTTTCATTGTCAAGTTCATTCATAAGCAAGTAATAGAAGTTGGACTTATTGAAAGTTATAAACTTGTTTTAGTTGAAGTTGTTGTTTTATGGAGTATCCTTCACTGTTGAGTTATTTTCCATTTCATTCTATTGTAATTGAGATTCTTGTTCACATCGTGTATTAGCCGTGAGCTATGTATTGTGTTGACATCAGTATTGTTATTTTTGAAAGGTTATTGCCTATGGGCACTTATGGTAGAAATGATGTGTCGTGTTGTTATGATGTTAGCACATGTGGATTTGTGTGTGGATTGATTGTTGCAATGCATGGCATAAAGGTGGCATCTCACTATTGTGGATTATGCGGAGTGATAGGGGTGGCTATCATATTTATTGTCTGGGCGGAGCGATAAGGGTGGCTATGCAGAGTGATACGGGTGGCTATTATCAGGTATTGTTTGGGCGGAGCGATAAGGGTGGCTCTTTTGATATTGTCAATACGGAGAAACAAGGGTGACTAATTAAGGGTTGATATGTTTGTCCTGGGGGCATAATGTTAATGATATTCGTGTGATGGTGTGATTTTCCTTGCGTGTGTTATGTTCCTCACGTGACTTGTTATGTTGGTTAGAATGAACTACTCAGTGTGTTTGATATTACCTATTGACTTGGACCATAATAAAACACTCGCATAAGCATACACCGAGCATGCCATTTACACCGGTTCACGAGTATGAAACTTGTCATTCATTGATTATGCTCATGTATTCTTGTATTATCTACTTCCATTGTGATATTGAGCGTGTGACCATTACGAGTGGATTGTGGTGTGTTACCTGTGACCACGTTGGGCGGATTGTGATTGTGAGCCTGTGACCATACCGGGCGGATTAAAATCTTGGCACGTGAGTTGTCCACGCGGTCATGACTAATAATGTGGGAAGGAGGTGCTGTGAGCATATGATTTGTGATATGGGACTCATGACTTGTATTTATGAGATGAGGTGTCTCGGAGTAATTTTATTGTAAACCGTGTGTTATAACGGCTTGATTATTTGTTTATCATTTGTTCATCTTATTTGGTTTTGCTGCTACTTTAATGGTGTTCGAATTACTTTACTGTTTATATCACATGTTTATTTTTTGTCGTCATTTACTGATTCTTGCTTGCATATTAGCTTTATACTCATATATTGCACATGTTATTATGACTAGTATGTGATTTTAATAGCTCGTCACAACTCCACCGAGGTTAGTCTTGATACTTACTGGTTACCGACCCTGATGTACTTTGTGCAGATCCAGGTATTGGAGATAACGGACTCAGGCAAAGTTGGCTTTTTGATCGCGAGGATTCAAGGTAGAGATGCTTGGTCTTCGTAGTCCCTTGGAGTCCTTTTCCTTTTGATTCTACAGTTAATTTGCTATTCGAACAAACTGGTTTTGAGATATTCTATGTATTCATGTAGAGTTCGTAACTCTGTACTTCCTAACCTTGGGAGGATTGTTGTGATTATTGTCGCATACGCTTGTGTAACATTTATTTCGGTATTTACATTAAACTCTATTATAAAATATCATGTTTAACTGGTTTAACTGCTGTAAGTAATCGGCTTACCTAGTCTTAGAGACTAGGTGCCATCATGATGACTAAGGCGGGATTTTGGGTCGTGACAACTTATAATACGCTTATGGACATTTTGGTGTACATCCAGGTACTTCTGATCGTGTTATTTTTGGGAGTTGTGTCTGAACGGATGGAGACTTCAAGGTGTATATGCTAGACACTCGCAGGCCTCGAAGTCACCTTCGGATATCATCTTTACTGCTGTTTATCTTCATTTCAGAACAATATTGTATTTAAAAAATTCTAGTACATGCCCTTAGAGCTTATGACTTTGTACTACGTGTTTTGGAAATTGTATAACAATTGTTCGGTTTTACTTACATTATGTCAATTATCAATTTAAGTTTTATATAGTTAAGTTTGTTTTCCATGTTAGATCTCCTCATGTGTTAGGCTTACCTAGTCTTAGAGACTAGGTGCCATCACGATTCCTAAGGTAGGATTTTCGGTTGTGACACTTAGTTTCTATATCTAAAAGCGTGTTACTAACATAATAGAAAAGAGATTTTGTAGATTTGTCTTCTCGAACTAAAACTGTACTTACTGAGATTATAGAGACAGGCAAGCAGATAAATAATCAATTTCCTTTAGGAGGATTTGAAAGCAATGGCTGATTGGCCTTTAGAGCTTGATGGAATTCTAGTGTCCACTCGAAGTCCTTTCGTTTCTTCAACACTGAGAAGAATTTATAGCTCCTGTTAGGAAATCTGGATATGAATCTTCCCATAGTTATTATCATGCCTGTTAATACTTGTTAATATACATGGGATTTCTTTGATGGATTTGATTTGAGCTAGATTAACTTTGATTTCCTTATTAGAAAAAAGAAAACCCACGAACTTACTAGATCTGACCCCAAATGCACACTTTTGGAGGTTCGACTTTATGTTGTATTCCCGATGTGGTGTGAACACTTTCCATAAATTATCAAGATGATCCATAGATTGAATTGATTTCACGAACATATCATCAATGTAAACCTTCATATATTTTCCCCAGGTTGAGCATCCAAGTCGCAAGGCATTAATACGTAACTCTAGCATTTTTCAGCATGAATGGATTTATGCTATAGCAATAAGACCCCTGTATGTAATTAAAAGTTCTTGATTTTCTGGGTGTATCTTAATTTTATTGTGCCCGGAATATACATCTAAAAAACTTGAAAATTCATGTCTGTAGTAGAACCCTCCATTTACCATTTTTCTTTAGAACTACCACAATGTTTTCCAGGTCATCCGGATATTTTATCTCTTGGACTATCCTATCTTTAGAAGTTTATTGACTTTATCCTTTGTGATTTGATTTTGGAATGGCCCTTGTTTCCATTCTTTTGTTGAACGCAACAGGTCTATGTTAAGTGTATGTGTCATTACTTCCGGTGGAATACCTGTTATGTCAGCATGATACCAAGCAAAAAAAATATGCATTAGCCTGTAAAAATTTAATTGATCTTACTTCTAATTCAGGGTCAAGTCTTGAACCAATGTAAACTTTCTTCTCCGGAAAGTTGATGAAGAGATAACAGTTTCCACCTCTTTCGCAGTTGAGTTGGCCGCATTTGGTACACCCTATGCGTCCCTAAGGTAGGATTTTGGGTTGTGACACTTAATTTCTATATCTAAAAGCGTGTTACTAACATAATAGAAAAGAGATTTTGTAGATTTGTTTCTCGAACTAAAACTGTACTTACTGAGATTATAGAGACAGGCAAGCAGATCAATAATCAATTTCCTTTAGGAGGATTTGAAAGGAATGGCTGATTGGCCTTTAGAGCTTGATGGAATTCTAGTGTCCACTCGAAGCTCTTTCGTTTCTTCAACACTGAGAAGAATTTATAGCTCCTGTTAGAAAATCTGGATATGAATCTTCCCAAAGTTGTTATCATGCATGTTAATACTTGTTAATATACATGGGATTTCTTTGATGGCTTTGATTTGAGCTAGATTAACTTTGATTTCCTTATTAGAAACAAGAAAACCCAAGAACTTACTAGATCTGACCCCAAATGCACACTTTTGGAGGTTCGACTTTATGTTGTATTTCCGATGTGGTGTGAACACTTTTCATAAATGATCAAGATGATCCATATATTGAATTTATTTCACGAACATATCATCAATGTAAACCTTCATATATTTTCCCAGGTTGAGCATCCAAGTCGCAAGGCATTAATACGTAACTCTAGCATTTTTCAGCATGAATGGAATTATGTTATAGCAATAAGTCCCCCTGTATGTAATTAAAAGTTCTTAATCTTCTGGGTGTATCTTAATTTTATTGTGCCCGGAATATACATCTAAAAAACTTCAAAATTCATGTCTGTAGTAGAACCCTCCATTTATAATTTTTCTTTAGAACTACCACAATGTTTTCCAGGTCTTCCGGATATTTTATCTCTTGGACTATCCTATCTTTAGAAGTTTATTGACTTCATCCTTTGTGATTTGATTTTTGAATGGCCCATGTTTCCATTCTTTTGTTGAACGCAACAGGTCTATGTTAAGTGTATGTGTCATTACTTCCGGTGGAATACCTGTTATGTCAGCATGATACCAAGAAAAAAAAATATGCATTAGCCTGTAAAAATTTAATTGATCTTACTTCTAATTCAGGGTCAAGTCTTGAACCAATGTAAACTTTCTTCTCCGGAAAGTTGATGAAGAGATAACAGTTTCCACCTCTTTCGCAGTTGAGTTGGCCGCATTTGGTACACCCTATGCGTCCCTAAGGTAGGATTTTGGGTTGTGACACTTTGTTTCTATATCTAAAAGTGTGTTACTAGCATAATAGAAAAGAGATTTTGTAGATTTGTCTTCTCGAACTAAAACTGTACTTACTGAGATTATAGAGACCGGCAAGCAGATAAATAATCAATCTCCTTTAGGAGGATTTGAAAGCAATGGCTGATTGGCCTTTAGAGCTTGATGGAATTCTAGTGTCCACTCGAAGTCCTTTCGTTTCTTCAACACTGAGAAGAATTTATAGCTCCTGTTAGGAAATCTGGATATGAATCTTCCCATAGTTATTATCATGCCTGTTAATACTTGTTAATATACATGGGATTTCTTTGATGGATTTGATTTGAGCTAGATTAACTTTGATTTCCTTATTAGAAAAAAGAAAACCCACGAACTTACTAGATCTGACCCCAAATGCACACTTTTGGAGGTTCGACTTTATGTTGTATTCCCGATGTGGTGTGAACACTTTCCATAAATGATCAAGATGATCCATAGATTGAATTGATTTCACGAACATATCATCAATGTAAACCTTCATATATTTTTCCCAGGTTGAGCATCCAAGTCGCAAGGCATTAATATGTAACTCTAGCATTTTTCAGCATGAATGGAATTATGTTATAGCAATAAGTCCCCCTGTATGTAATTAAAAGTTCTTGATATTCTAGGTGTATCATAATTTTATTGTGCCCGGAATATATATCTAAAAAACTTAAAAATTCATGTCTGTAGTAGAACCCTCCATTTACCATTTTTCTTTAGAACTACCACAATGTTTTCCAGGTCATCCGGATATTTTATCTCTTGGACTATCCTATCTTTAGAAGTTTATTGACTTCATCCTTTGTGATTTGATTTTGGAATGGCCCTTGTTTCCATTCTTTTGTTGAACGCAACAGGTCTATGTTAAGTGTATGTGTCATTACTTCCGGTAGAATACCTGTTATGTCAGCATGATACCAAGCAAAAAAAATATGCATTAGCCTGTAAAACTTTAATTGATCTTACTTCTAATTCAGGGTCAAGTCTTGAACCAATGTAAACTTTCTTCTCCGGAAAGTTGATGAAGAGATAACAGTTTCCACCTCTTTCGCAGTTGAGTTGGCCGCATTTGGTACACCCTATGCGTCCCTAAGGTAGGATTTTGGGTTGTGACACTTTGTTTCTATATCTAAAAGTGTGTTACTAGCATAATAGAAAAGAGATTTTGTAGATTTGTCTTCTCGAACTAAAACTGTACTTACTGAGATTATAGAGACCGGCAAGCAGATAAATAATCAATCTCCTTTAGGAGGATTTGAAAGCAATGGCTGATTGGCCTTTAGAGCTTGATGGAATTCTAGTGTCCACTCGAAGTCCTTTCGTTTCTTCAACACTAAGAAGAATTTATAGCTCCTGTTAGAAAATCTAGATATGAATCTTCCCAAAGTTGTTATCATGCATGTTAATACTTGTTAATATACATGGGATTTCTTTGATGGCTTTGGTTTGAGCTAGATTAACTTTGATTTCCTTATTAGAAACAAGAAAACCCAAGAACTTACTAGATCTGACCCCAAATGCACACTTTTGGAGGTTCCACTTTATGTTGTATTTCCGATGTGGTGCGAACACCTTTCATAAATGATCAAGATGATCCATAGATTGAATTTATTTCACGAACATATCATCAATGTAAACCTTCATATATTTTTCCCAGGTTGAGCATCCAAGTCGCAAGGCATTAATACGTAACTCTAGCATTTTTCAGCATGAATGGATTTATGTTATAGCAATAAGTCCCCCTGTATGTAATTAAAAGTTCTTGATCTTCTGGGTGTACCCTAATGAAAGCCTGATTCTTCCATTATCAATTTACCATTTTTCTTTAGAACTACAACAATGTTTTCCAGGTCATCCGGACATTTTATCTCTTGGACTATCCTATCTTTAGAAGTTTATTGACTTCATCCTTTGTGATTTGATTTTGGAATGGCCCTTGTTTCCATTCTTTTGTTGATTGCAACAGGTCTATGTTAAGTGTATGTGTCATTACTTCCGGTGGAATACCTGTTATGTCAACATGATACCAAGAAAAAGATATGCATTAGCCTGTAAAAATTTAATTAATCTTACTTCTAATTCAGGGTCAAGTCTTGAACCAATGTAAACTTTGTTCTCCGGAAAGTTGATGAAGAGATAACAGTTTCCACCTCTTTCACAGTTGAGTTGGCCCCATTTGTTACACTCTATGCATCCCTAAGGTACGATTTTGGGTTGTGACACTTAGTTTCTATATCTAAAAGCGTGTTACTAACATAGTAGAAAAGAGATTTTGTACATTTGTCTTCTCGAACTAAAATTATACTTACTGAGATTATAGAGACAGGTTAGCAGATCAATAATCAATCTCCTTTAGGATGATTTGAAAGCAATGGCTGATTGGCCTTTAGAGCTTGATGGAATTCTAGTGTCCACTCGAAGCCATTTCGTTTCTTCAACACTGAGAAGAATTTGTAGCTCCTATTAGGAAATCTTGATATGAATCTTCCCAAAGTTGTTATCATTCCTGTTAATACTTGTTAATATACATGGGATTTCCTTGATGGCTTTTATTTGAGCTAGATTAACTTTGATTTCCTTATTTGAAATAAGAAAACCCAAGAACTTACTAGATCTGACCGGAAGTGCACACTTTTTGAGGTTCGACTTTATGTTGTATTTCCGATGTGGTGTGAACATTTTCCATAAATGATCAAGATGATCCATAGATTGAATTTATTTCACGAACATATCATCAAGTTAAACCTTCATATATTTTCCCAAGTTGAGCATCCAAGTCGCAAGGCATTAATACGTAACTCTAGCATTTTTCAGCATGAATGGAATTATGTTATAGCAATAAGTCCCCCTGTATGTAATTAAAAGTTCTTGATCTTTTGGGTGTATCTTAATTTTATTGTGCCCGGAATATACATCTAAAAAACTTAAAAATTCATGTCTGTAGTAGAACCCTCCATTTACCATTTTTCTTTAGAACTACCACAATGTTTTCCAGGTCATCCGGATATTTTATCTCTTGGACTATCCTATCTTTAGTAGTTTATTGACTTCATCCTTTGTGATTCGATTTTGGAATGGCCCTTGTTTCCATTCTTTTGTTGAACGCAACAGGTCTATGTTAAGTGTATGTGTCATTACTTCCGGTGGAATACCTGTTATGTCAGCATGATACCAAGCAAAAAAATATGCATTAGCCTGTAAAAATTTAATTGATCTTACTTCTAATTCAGGGTCAAGTCTTGAACCAATGTAAACTTTCTTCTCCGGAAAGTTGATGAAGAGATAACAGTTTCCACCTCTTTCGCAGTTGAGTTGGCCGCATTTGGTACACCCTATGCGTCCCTAAGGTAGGATTTTGGGTTGTGACACTTAGTTTCTATATCTAAAAGCGTGTTACTAACATAATAGAAAAGAGATTTTGTAGATTTGTCTTCTCGAACTAAAACTGTACTTACTGAGATTGTAGAGACAGGCAAGCAGATAAATAATCAATTTCCTTTAGGAGGATTTGAAAGCTATGGCTGATTGGCCTTTAGAGCTTGATGGAATTCTAGTGTCCACTCGAAGCCATTTCGTTTCTTCAACACTGAGAAGAATTTGTAGCTCCTATTAGGAAATCTTGATATGAATCTTCCCAAAGTTGTTATCATTCCTGTTAATACTTGTTATTATACATGAGATTTCCTTGATGGCTTTTATTTGAGCTAGATTAACTTTGATTTCCTTATTAGAAACAAGAAAACCCAAGAACTTACTAGATCTGACCGGAAATGCACACCTTTGGAGGTTCGACTTTATGTTGTATTTCCGATGTGGTATGAACATTTTCCATAAATGATCAAGATGATCCATAGATTGAATTGATTTCACGAACATATCATCAAGTTAAACCTTCATATATTTTCCCAGGTTGAGCATCCAAGTCGCAAGGCATTAATACGTAACTCTAGCATTTTTCAGCATGAATGGAATTATGTTATAGCAATAAGTCCCCCTGTATGTAATTAATAGTTCTTGATCATCTGGGTGTATCTTAATTTTATTGTGCCCGGAATATACATCTAAAAAACTTAAAAATTCATGTCTGTAGTAGAACCCTCCATTTACCATTTTTCTTTAGAACTACCACAATGTTTTCCAGGTCATCCGGATATTTTATTTCTCGGACTATCCTATCTTTAGAAGTTTATTGACTTCATCCTTTGTGATTCGATTTTGGAATGGCCCTTGTTTCCATTCTTTTGTTGAACGCAACAGGTCTATGTTAAGTGTATGTGTCATTACTTCCGGTGGAATACCTGTTATGTCAGCATGATACCAAGCAAAAAAACATGCATTAGCCTGTAAAAATTTAATTGATCTTACTTCTAATTCAGGGTCAAGTCTTGAACCAATGTAAACTTTCTTCTCCGGAAAGTTGATGAAGAGATAACAGTTTCCACCTCTTTCGCAGTTGAGTTGGCCGCATTTGGTACACCCTATGCGTCCCTAAGGTAGGATTTTGGGTTGTGACACTTAATTTCTATATCTAAAAGCGTGTTACTAACATAATAGAAAAGAGATTTTGTAGATTTGTTTCTCGAACTAAAACTGTACTTACTGAGATTATAGAGACAGGCAAGCAGATCAATAATCAATTTCCTTTAGGAGGATTTGAAAGGAATGGCTGATTGGCCTTTAGAGCTTGATGGAATTCTAGTGTCCACTCGAAGCCATTTCGTTTCTTCAACACTGAGAAGAATTTGTAGCTCCTATTAGGAAATCTTGATATGAATCTTCCCAAAGTTGTTATCATTCCTGTTAATACTTGTTATTATACATGAGATTTCCTTGATGGCTTTTATTTGAGCTAGATTAACTTTGATTTCCTTATTAGAAACAAGAAAACCCAAGAACTTACTAGA